>JAFLJL010014451.1:33456-50956 GCA_018398815.1 Conus ventricosus | reverse complement strand
TCACAAAGATTTTTGCCACGCCTGGCCTACTTCGGCCAAAGATAGTTCGCCCTCCACCTCCGTCTTTGCTTCAGCTTACCAGGCCAACGACGCACGGCACGCGCAGCACAGGCTATTTGCCGGTCGCAAAGTTCTGTCAGAAAGTTTTAAACACGAACTTAATTATGGTACTCACAGAGAAGACTGAAATGCCAGCTTTTGTCACACTCTCAAGTACTCACTGCGCCATTGCTGTCATACAGAAATTATAGTTAAAAAACCTCTGTACAGTAATATAACTTAAAGATGTTGCCACCAGTCTTGAAGCGTCCAAAAACACACAGGTCTGGCCCGTGCGGTGGCTGACTAGTTAGGGCCTAGCCGAGTCAAAGGCAAAGCGTTGAGCGAACTAAATGCAGTGGCTCTGAGTGTGCGGGCGCCGCCGTGCCCAGTTCAGCCGTCCAAATGTTCTTATGACCTAAAAACATCACTGTGGTACATGTTTGTCTTCTTCTCCAATGTAGTACAGAACAGGCCTTCTTCATGTACAGATTCAGAATATCCAGGTTAAAGACAAATCCGTATTTAACCTTCAATCATATCAATAACAAAAAAACATTCATTCTCAATTATAGTAATAGGTAGTGAGAGTATAGGCACAATTCAGAGTGAATACTACCTGTCTTGCAGTGTGGCAGCGTTTGTTTTTTTTAAATTTTTTTAACTTTGTTCTGTTTTCATGAATCTTTTTAAACTTTTTTTTTCATAATCTGAAGGTGAATAATCAGGCAGAATGATTTTGCCTTTAGAGTACAAGAATATCATTAATTCAGGTGATGAGCTTTATGTTACCTTATTTTCATGATTGGGCTTGGTTTTCACATTGTGAAGATCCCAAAGGGCCCAATGTGGTTTGCTGGGCTATAATTACACTGAAACAGGTATAGTGTGTGTGATGTGCATATATGTAGTGTGTATGCCCAAAAGCCTGCATGGACGCATGTGTATTAGCAAGTAAATGACCACCCAAACAGTGCTGATGTTGGATTCTTATGTATTGTGTGTGTGGACAGATTCTTCCAGATGGTAGATCGACAGCCCAGGTGGACTGCCATGCTGGATTCCAATATTCATTCCGCTGGTTATTTAATGATGGGCATGGGCCTCCTTCTCAGCACCGCCTGTCTGGGGGTTTTTGGGCCTTGTGACACTTTCGTCCGAGTAGGTTAGTAGACTGGTTATGTTGGCTGAGTCTTAGTGGTGATGTGCGGCACTGTTTGTACAACTTGATGTGTTCATTTGACATCTGCTTCTTTGTTTTGTACAGTCACCCTGTGTGGCTGTTTGTTTTGTACAGTCACCCTATGTGGCTCTTTGTTTTGTTCAGTCACCCTGTGTGGCTGTTTGTTTTGTTCAGTCACCCTGTGTGGCTGTTTGTTTTGTTCAGTCACCCTGTGTGGCTCTTTGTTTTGTTCAGTCACCCTGTGTGGCTCTTTGTTTTGTTCAGTCACCCTGTGTGGCTCTTTGTTTTGTTCAGTCACCCTGTTTGGCTCTTCATCTTCATCTTCCTTCACTATCATCTGGTTTTATCTGTCTTCACGATCAGTTCACTTGTCTCAGTTCTGGAAAATAATTTATATGAATGTGCCATCTTCAGTATGTTTGTCCTAGCTGAGTCTTCGGCGATAATAATTGTGTTATACTGTGGAGACTGTTTGTAAGGGACAAGAGAAATTTGTTTGTGTTAGTAGGTAGTGGCAGCCAAAAATATTCTTGCTGTATATAATGTTATTTTTGTCTTTTTCTAATAGACATTTTCAAAAGAAACAAAACAAAACAAAAATTACTGTTCTACCTTATTTAGTTCCAGAGATATTGTCATTTAAAATTTGACACTTCCAAAATGTTAGTCAAAATGGCGATTTGGAGCAACTTTGAAGACTGGAGCAGCCAAACAACACAAAACACACTGCTGATTTTTTATAAACTTGCAGACCTCAACATGTACTTACAGTAAAACAAATACACATACCAATAGGAGACATAGCTTTTCTTCAGCGACAAGCCAAAATAACTATTTTCACGTTTGAAAAAATGTCACATTTGCACATTCTACCATTTTTGAGGCTCTGTAATTTTAACAAAATCATTTGAGGCTCATATTTTCTTTCATTGTTCCAGTGTACTAAACATGTAGTGTAAGTCCAATTTTTTGTAGGCACATAGGAGTTCAAAATTATGAAATATGGAGGCTTACTTTGCTAAAATGTGCAAAAAGTGCAGCGACGGACCATATTAACAACAAATATACAATAAACTGTCATAACTTTTAAACCACTACAGATATTGCCTCAAAATTTGGTACTGTGATGTATGCTGATAATTCCAATAAGTACATGCAATTACAATTTTTCTCTCCAAATATTTCCAGTTTTTACCGTTTTAAAATGGCCGTCAGATGACCTGAAATGCCGTAAGTGTCAAGCATGTGCAAGTTTTGAAGACAGAATCAATAGGAAGTTGTCTAAAACTTAGTGTTGTCTATTTGGAGATGTGTTTCCTTTCATAAAGTCAGTAATAGAATATAAAATCCAGTTTTTACATGTCAGATCATGTAATTTTTACCAGATTTTCCTGTTTCAAAATGGCCATTATTTTCAATTTCATATTTTCAGTTGGACAAGAATTAATTTTGAAAAAAAATGACCCTAACATGGGGATTTTTACATAAAACACTAGTGCCTATGGTTGCATGTACTTTTTGAAGTGCACTGAAGTCAATTTCAGTACGCTTCTTGCCATTATGCTGAGAAAATTTTTTAATGAAAGCAGAAGAAATGTCACTGCCTCAGCTGTTGAAGATACATATTTGGTGACTTTGAATAACAGAGGTCTATACAGTACACTTTCTGATGTCTTTGCCCCTCTGAGGTAGGTTTCATGGTGTGATAAAGCACTAAATGTCCACCAACAAAGCTTTGAAGTCCATATGCTTCTTCATGAGCAAATCCATGGTTTAATTACACATACTATACCGTGGCTCACTAATGCATATAAGCGGCAGCAATTTGCTATCCCTGCCTCGTATACAATAAAGTCCGTACGGACAACAAAACCCCTGAAAGGGCCTCTTGCCTTGCGCATGCTCAGAATCATCCTCTTTTCTCGGCAGCCATTTTCCCGTTAAGCCGCGTGTACACGGACAGCTAAGTATTTTTGACTTTTCTCGCAATCGATCGATTGTTGTTGCTGTTCGTTGGTGTCCTTGCTTATGTTTTCACTTAAGGGAGAAACGTACGTGAAGCGATTGGGTGGTAAGGCGAGAATTAAGAAGGTTTCGTCTTTCGATTCCCACATCTCGCCGGCAGGCTCTTTGTCTATAGCCCCGCCAATTCCTCCTCTCCCTTCAGCGTCACTTTCTCCCGAGGGTTCACCTCAACTCAGCTTCGGTTCTGTTGTCGTGACAGCGAGCTCTTTCTCGCAACCCTCAATTTGTGACGGTGATCGGCTCAGCTTCGGTTCTGTCGATCCCGTCACAGCGAGCTCTTTCTCGCAACCCTCATTTTGTGGCGGTGATCAGCTCAGCTGCGGTTCTGCTGATCTCGCCCCTTTGCCCATAACGGGGGACGACTCAGCCGCGGTTCTGTCGCATCCGTTAGTACACCCCGTGTTCAGTTTTTCTACTGCTCACAGTTCGATTCCCATGGCAGAATCGAAGGTGTACGGGCCCTCTACGGAGGCGCCGGGCAATGAGGGGGACTATGCGTCACCCCCCCTCGCCCGGTAGGTGATCCAAGGGAAGCAACTCCTGCTCAAGGGCTCGAATCTAGTTCGCCCCCGGTTGTTTCCTTCCCCCGCCTCATGTGTCTGCCTCTGCTTTTGGCAGGCCACGGGGGTTTGTCGCCCTCTCTCCCGAGCACCCCTCAGAGGACCGGCGCATTCGGCCCCCCACTTTCAGGGTTGGGCCAGCAGCCACTTTCAGGGTTGGGCCAGCAGCCACATTCTCTGCCCCCCCTATCATGGGGTCAGGGCCCTTTGCCTTGGGCGCCATGGGCCCAATGGCAATATCCCCCGAACATGGGCTTTCCTCAGCCCCCTGCTCCGGGGTTTCCCTGGTGGCCGGGTTTTATGCCCAGCCCTCCACCAGTGCAGGCATCTGCCTCCCAGGCTCCCTCTGCCCTTCCGGGGTCTGACCCTCCCCCGGTATGTCTGGGGCACCAGCCATCCCAGGCCACTCAGGGCTCTCGCCGCGCACCGCTTCGCGGGGGCGGCCACTCCATCGGTCTGTGGGTCCGACCTGGCGGACTCTGAGTCAGAGGATGAGGTCCAGTCACCCGGTTCTTATTCTTTCCAAGACTCGGTGGCTGTGCTGGCTTCCCTGGTTCCGGGGGGGCAGTGTCATCCTCTCAGGAGGTCAGGGCCCCCTGCCCTTCGGCAGCGGAACTTGCCCTGGGATCTCGCCCAGCGGCGGCTAGGCCCTCCTCTCTCCTAAAGGAGTCAGTTATGGTGGCCGACTGCATGAGGAGGGCCCAAATAGAGTCAGGGGCACGGAGGCGCAGGACCCCGTGCCTGGTTCGGTCCCTGTTTTCCCCTTCCGCGTTGGCGTGCGGGAAGTTCCTTAAACCAGAGAGTCTTCCATTTGCCAAGAAGGCCTTGGCAAATGACACTATCCCGAAGCCACTCTTCCCTCTCCCCAGGAGGACCTCCTCCTGGTCCAGGAGAGGTCAAAATCGCACGCTAGGCAGGTGTCCCTCTCAGAGCGCTGCCTTGCGGAGTGGGAAGAGTCTGCGAGGAGGGGTTTGGAGGCCATATCTGTTATGGATTCCTTTCTAGGGGGACTAGTGTCTGCCCTTAAGGATCCTGATTCTGGTTCCTTCGCCATCCGCCAGTCCGCGGACCCAACTGCTGTGGTAGCTGTATCCAGTCAAGGGCTGAAGGGCTTAAGTATTCGGCTGGGGCCTTCTCTAGGCTCCATCTGAACTCGGTTCTGGCTAGGAGAGATGCGGTCCTTTTGGCTTTCTTCTGTGACCCGTTCTCCATCTGCCCGCGCTTCCCTCAGAGCCTTGCCTGTCAAGTCAGGGTCTCTGTTCGGGAATCACGTGCAGGCCACCATCAAGAGCCAGGCCGAGATTAGGCGTGACCTCGCCTTTCAGTCAGGCCCCCATCCCCACGCCCTGGTTCAAAACGCAAGGCGCCAGCGCCTTTCTCGTCACCGGGTCCCTCTCAACCCAAGGGACGACGGTTCATTTGGACCTGGGGGACCAGAGGCAGGCAACCAAGCAGGGGTCGGCCTCCGACTCGGCCGGCGGGTCCGAAAGCTCCCACGCCTCCGACGGCCACCCCCAATGACTTGCCCCGACCTGGGTACTTCACCCAGGGCAGTCCTGTGGGCAGTCTGTCCAGGCACCTCAGTGCCTGGGAATGGCTTCCCGCAAGCCCTTGGGCTCTGCGGGTGATCAGGTCGGGGTTTCGTCTTCCTTGGGGTGCAGTGAAGGCTCCTCTCACGCCTTCCCTCCCCCTTTCGCTCCTCTCGGATCTGGCTGCCTCGCAGGCCTTAGACCAGGAGGTCCTTTCGCTGTTAGCCAAGGGAGCCACAGAGGAAGTTCTCTTCCATTCCTCTCCGGGATTTTTATGGCCGCATTTTGTGGTCCCAAAGCTTCTGGAGGATGGAGACCGGTTCTAGATCTTTCGCCCTTGAACAGGTTTCTTATCGTCCTCCGTTTTCGGATGGAAACCCCCATGTCAGTCCGTGATGCCATGCATCCCGGCGACTGGGCGGTATCCATCGACTTGAAGGATGCGTACTTCCATCTCTTGATCCACCCAAGGGACAGTACCTCCGCTTCGCGTGGAGAGGCCGTGTTTTTCAGTTCAGGGCTCTTCCCTTTGGACTAGCCCCGGCCCCCTGGGTTTTCACGAAGGTGGCTCGGGAACTTTGCTTGCACGTTCGGGAGAAAGGAATTCGTTTGAAGGCCTATCTAGACGATTGGCTTCTCCTTCCCTCATCCAGCACTCTGTGCTCCAGCAAGCCCTACAGGTTTTAAGCCTCTGTCAGCAACTGGGATTCGTTCGCAACGAGGAGAAGTCGATCTCACCCCATCGCAGCAGTTTCAGTTTCTGGGCATGTCCTTCCACACCACCGACTGGCTGGTCTCTCCAACCCGCCAGCGCCTGGTTCGCCTCCAGCACCTCTTGGCCCACCTCCTTTCCTTGGATCAGGCGCCAGCCAGAAAGCTGGCCTCTCTTCTGGGTCTGATGGAGTCCTTGGCCCCCTTAGTGCCCTCGGTCGTCTGCCCCAAACGCCGTTTTCTACGCCTCTTTCGCAAGCGTTGGTCTCAGGCACTGCAGTCGTGGACCTTCCGATCCCTCTCGGGCAGTGGTTCCCGTCATCGGTGGTACAATGGCACTCCCAGTCCTGGCTAGCTCAGGGAGTCCCATCTCTCCCCCTCCTCACAGGAGGACCTGTTCACGGACGCGTCCCAGTCCAGGTGGGGTGCCCACGTCAGCTCTTGACGGCCTCCGGGCAATGGTCCCCGGAGATGGGGTCCTGGCATATCAATCGGCTGGAGCTAGAAGCCGTGTTCCAAGCCCTCAAGGAGTTTCTTCCCTTCCTGAAAGGAAAACACATTCTCCTCAACACCGACAACACGACGGTGGCGTGTTATATCAACAAGCAGGGGGGGCGCGTTCTCACTCCCTGTCCCTGAGGGCGGAACAGCTTCTTCTTTGGTGCGAGACACAATCAATCCGGATCTCGGCCAAGCATGTTCCTGGGAAGATCAACATTCTCGCGGACTCCCTCAGCAGGTCGCATTATGGTTCTTCCCTCAGAATGGACTCTCGTCCACTCGATCCTAGAACCTCTCTGGACTGTATGGTTCAAACCACAGGTGGACCTGTTCGCCACCGTTCAACCACCGTCTCCAGCTGTATGTCTCCCCAGTTCTGGATCCGGCAGCGTGGGCTGTGGACGCCCTGTCCATCCCTTGGTCCGGCCTGACGGGCTATGCCTTTCCCCGTTCCCCATTCTGGGAAAAGTTCTCCGCAAGGCAAGGGAAGATGCAGCCACGCTTATTCTGGTGGCTCCACGCTGGCCGGCCCAAGCGTGGTTTCCGGAAAATGTTACACCTGTGCGCATGTGCCCCCGATTACCGCTCGCCTTAAAGGCAAGGTCCCTGCTCCAGCCGCGGTCAGGCATTCACACGGCAATCCAAACGTGCTGCATCTTCACGCCTGGCTACTGTGCGGGACGCGCTGTCTGCACGAGGCGCCTCCCAGCGGTTATCGGCCTTGTGGAACATGCCCACAGGTCAGGCACCCAAAGTGTCTATAGTGTCCACTGGAATTGCTGGCTATCTTGGTGCTCCAGCCCCGCAGTATCACCTCATTCTCCTTCTCAATGCCAATTGGCGAACTACCTAGCCTTTCTGTCATCGGAGAGAAATCTTTCAGCCTCTCTGTTAAGGTTCACAGGGCGGCTATTTCCACCACTATCCGCCAGTTAGGGGGCCCCTCCTTCGGGGACGACCCCCTTCTGCGGGATCTGGTCAGAGGAGCGGCCCTACAGGAGGCCCGATGCCCCCGCCGTGTCCCGGCGTGGGATCTTTTCTTAGTCCTCTCCTCCCTCAGGCTTCCCCCTTATGAGCCCATCCGGGAGTGTTCTCTGAAATTCCTTTCCTTCAAACAGCCTTTCTCGTTTCCCTGGCCTCAGGGAGGCGCTGCAGTGAGGTCCACGCCCTTAGTGGCCTGCCTAGGGACGTCGCTTTCCGAACCGGATGGCTCGATATCTCTTCGCCTCCTCCCAGAGTTTTTAGCGAAAAACCAGTTGCCAGGTTCTTCTTCCCGACATTCCCATTCTTCCTCTCACTTCTATTCTCGCCCGGACGACGAAGACCGCACTCTCTGTCCGGTTCGCGCTTTGCGGGGAGTATAGGAAACGCACGAAATCTTCTCGTTCCAAGCAGCGCCACCTGTTTCTCTCTTACAACGAAGGTTATAAGGAGGACATCAGGCGCTCTTCAATCTCTCGATGGTGAGAGAAGTCATTAAAGCTGCGTACGCGAGACCTGAAGGGGATTTGGCTGTTTTTCTCACCCAGACCTCATGAGATTAGGGCATGGGCGTCTTCGCTGGCAGTAGCTCATAATGCCAGCATCCAGAGTGTGTTAGATGCCGCATATTGGCGGTCCCCTGGCACCTTCATCCAATTCTACCTGCGCGACGTTTCTCGTCTGCGTGATGATGGGTCTAGGGGCATCGCATCAGCTGTGGTGGCGCAACACTCCATCTCTGCCACACGCTCCGGCTCTTCTCGCTCCTCCAGGCGGGTAACCAGGTGAGCCCTCCTTCCAGGTAGTGCGACTCTGCATTAGTGAGCCACGGTATAGTATGTGTAATTAAAAGGAAATTTTTATTCTAAAATTACGTTTAATCTACATACTTACCGTGGCTCACGCAGAGACCCTCCCTACCTCCCCGCCTTCCGGTTCCTCCAGGAGTTCTCAGTCCCGGGTTTAATATACCTCGAAAAGAGGATGATTCTGAGCATGCGCAAGGCAAGAGGCCCTTTCGGGGTTTTGTTGTCCGTACGGACTTTATTGTATACGAGGCAGGGATTAGCAAATTGCTGCCGCTTATTGCATTAGTGAGCCACGGTAAGTATGTTAGATTAAACGTAATTTTAGAATAAAAATTTCCTTTTCAACGTGCCATGTTCTGCCTGAAGATGAGATGGGAGCAGTGTTGATGTCCTTCCCACAGGCAAACACAAAGTTTCTATGGACCTTCCATTTGTCTGCAACTTTGGGCCAAGCAACTGCTGTCTTCCAATGCTGCACTTCTCCATGACATTGATTTTACCCTCTTCTGGAGAGATGACTTCAACAACTTCACCAATGTAGAAGTCTTCATCGTAATGGACGGCAACCAAATCTCCCAACTTGCCAAACTGGTACTTGGTGAAAGATGACTGGTGTCCATCACCGTGTGGATTTGCATAGTT
This sequence comes from Conus ventricosus, assembly GCA_018398815.1. Taxonomy (NCBI): domain Eukaryota; kingdom Metazoa; phylum Mollusca; class Gastropoda; order Neogastropoda; family Conidae; genus Conus; species Conus ventricosus. The sequence continues at coordinate 41,976 of JAFLJL010014451.1, read as the reverse complement.
GAAAGATTCAGAAGACAGGCTTTGAGCAGCACCCTGAAGGCTCTGGGGTTTCTTTGAGGATGGTGGAGCAGGACCATGGCCACAATGACGACCAGCGTTTCCTTGAGGGGGGACAGGAGCAGGAGCAAGATCTGGAGGATTTGGAGAATTGGTGCTGGGCTGATTTACTTCAAACAGCTGTAGCAGGTTGGAAGTTGGCTGCAGCAGCAGGAGGTACACAATCATCTGCAGGAGGAACAGCAGGACGTCAATTTTCAGGGTGTCTGCCACTAGCAGGACATGCAGCTGCAGTAGGATTGGAGGTGATATGCACAGAATTTTCTGCTAAAAAGCTTTTGAGTCTTGCACTCACCACCTGGACTGTACCCCCCAATCACAGGAATGGAGATTTTTTTCCAAGAACCACCCTGTGGTACTGAATGTCAGCTCTTAGTGCTGCAGCCCGACCTTTGCGTGTGCGATACATGAGCAGCAAACAGTTGACATCAGCTGCAGTGCAGCATGGTCTCCTGTGAACTTGCATCTGCCTCACCATTTCATTGATCTTATTAGTTCTTTGAGCCAGTGCTGCTTCTTTTTTCTGCCGGAGAGCAAGGAAAACAGATCGTAGTCTAGTAAACACTGGACCATCTGCAAAAAGGCAGCAGGAAAAAAGGCATTTTTTAAAGTCTAATGACAGTTTCAGCATATAGAAACATTAGCTGTATTTAGTACGGACTGATTTAAGCATTTGTGTTTCAAACAGAGTAAGTACACATCAAACTAAGCGTACATGAGTTCTGTGTGCATGCAAGTAAATTTGCATTTAATTTCTTGAAGCTGAAATATTCATTGCTACTAACACTGAATGAGTGTGCATGTATGTTTATGCTCCACACTTTGGACATTTTCATGAGATAAGATAAGATAATGTTGCTTATAGCCCAGCCGACCGCAAAGGGCCATATCAGGGCTGTCACCACGTTAAAATCACTCACCAGTCATATAAAAAAAAAAAAAAAAAAAAAAAAAAAACCACTTTCATACATCTCATTAAATGACATGTCTACAAACGCACCAGAAACTTTGTTAAAAATCTTTCTTCCGTAAATCTTAAATCAGATGAAAAATGTTAATCTCTCTCAAAAACTCAAGGATCACATCAGGCGGGACTCCCTGAACAGGATCTTCATGGACTCCGCTGTAAAATGTTTGTGTCTCACATCGTGCAAGTCCCAACACTCTAAAAGAACATGTTTCATTGTGAGTGGTGCATGACATGGAATGCACACGGAGCTTCTTCACTCTTTAAAAGGTAAGCATGGGTAAAATACGAATGGCCGGTGTGCAGCCGGCACAGAACCGTTTCCTCTTTACGACCTCCCGACGTGGATGGGAGGAACTCCTTAAGGTTTGGACGGATCTGAAAGAGTTTGTTACTCGTCTGTGTGTTCCAATCTCCTGCCAGAGGTCTCTCACATAATCGTTAATTTTGGGTTTCACATCTGAACAGGGGATATAAATGTTGGACAGTTTCTCTCTTGTGGCGTTCTTGGCTAAACGATCAACCATTTCGTTCCGCCGATGCCAACATGACCAGGAACCCAAGCAAGAGTAATGTGTGTAACCGTCCGCTTCAACTTGCTAAAAGTTCAAAGAAATGCAAAAGTTCTGGATGTGAAGGTTGCGGCCAGCTATGGCTTCCAAAGTGACAGCGAATCCGACAGAACCAGAAAGTCCCTCTTTGAAGAATGTGAGATTATCTTCAAGCCAGTCCAGAGCAGTAAGTTCAGCAGAATAGACAGAAGCATCAGAATGGATATGTTCCAAAGTATCTGAGAAGGAGCCCCAGGGCAGTAGGCTGCACAGGCCACTCCATCCTCAGACTTGGAACCGTCAGTGAAACTTTTTGATAGGATGGGAATTTCGAACAGAGGTCAGCATACAATGCCTTGTACGCCAGAGAGCTGGTAGACTCTTTGCGAAAAGCTGCAAGATCAAAACGAATCTTGGTGTGAAGAAGGTCCACGGTGGTTGATCCGGAAACTTGGAAAAATCAGATACTACACCTAGGTCTAGACCTGCATTCCGCCGTGAGGCTGCATACGAAGACCAAACGGCGGAATGCATTTAGGGTTGTTTTCAAACTTACTTTGGAACAGAGGGTCAAAGACACAGTCTAGGCAGGGTTTTCTGGTTCCGAGAACAGTCTGATGTAATAATTCAAAGACAGTTTCAGCCTGCGTTGGACAGTGAAGGTTCACACCGCCTCTGCGTACAGCTGTACACAGGGTGGTGCGGAACGCTCCAAGACAGAGACGAAGCCCTTGATGGTGGATAGGGTCCAAGAGTTTGAGGTAAGAAAATCATGCGGAGCCGTACACAGCACAACCGTAGTCCAGTTTGGAACGGACCAGGGCTCTGTAGAGGTGCAACAAAGTTTTCTTATCAGCGCCCCAGTCGGTGTGCGCTACGACCCGCAGAATATTCAGTGCTTTCTGCAAGCAGTTTTGAGGTTTTTAATATGGCTGAGAAAGTTAAGTTTTTGGTCAAAAATGACTCCCAGAAATTTGGCCTCTTTAACAGCTGGAATGGGAGATTTCCCTACTTGAAGTTCAGGATCTGGAAAAAACTGACGGAAATTATGGAAGTGAATACACTGCGTCTTTGTTGGAGAAAAGGTGAAACCGTTTTCATCTGCCCACCGATGGATTTTATCTACGCAAAGCTGGAGCCTGCGCTGGACACTCGGTACAGGCTTCCAGTTGCGTAGACAGCAAAAATCATCCACAAACAATGAGCAGTCTGAACCCTGCTGAACTGATTTCACAATATTGTTGATTTTAATACTAAAGAGGGCAGGAGACAGTATGCTCCCCTGTGGAACACCCAACTCCTGCTCGTGGACATCAGAGAGAGTGGTGCCAACCCGGACCTGAAACTGTCGTTCTGCCAAAAAATTTTGAATAAAAAGTGGAAGGACCTCGAAAACCCAGATCGTGGAGATCATGAAGTATTCCCGACTTCCAGGTGGTATCGTAGGCCTTCTCCAAGTCGAAGAAAATTGCCACTGCATGCTGTCTGTTTAAAAAAACGTTCCTAAGTGTAGATTCCAGACGAATCAAATGTCAACTGTACTACGATGTTTGCGGAAACCACACTGTTCTTTCGCCAAAAGGCCATCGGTTTCGAGTTTCCACATGAGCCTAGCATTGACCATTTTCTCCATCAGTTTACAGACACAGCTGGTCAAAGCTATGGACGGTATTTGAAGGGTTAGAAAGATCTTTTCCAGGTTTGGGGATGGGAATAATGAGGGCTTTCCGCCAAGAGGGTGGAAAGCAACCTGAAGTCCACACATGGTTATATACTTGTAGCAGTATGTTCAGACCTTCTTGCGGAAGATGTTTCAACAGTTGATAATGAATTTCATCTAGACCTGGAGAGGAATCGCTGCAAAGAGTAAGGCAGATTTCAGCTCGTTTAACGTGAAAGGAAGATTGTAGTCTTCCATGTTGTCGGATGAAAAGTTGCAGGGTGATACGAGGGTTGTTCAATTTAAGATGACACTAGGCTTGCCGTTTGGAAACGAAGCACCGCACAGAAAAATGTTTATACCAAACACAACTTTAAAGTTTACCTGATTAGAATTGCAGAAATAAAGTTGACGTCATGACGCAACTCGGAGTATGACGTAATTACAACTGTGTTTCAAACAGCTGAGCCTGAAAAAAATGGACGTCACCAATGAGCAATTTCGTTTCTACACTTTCACAAGGCTACAACTTGGTGACGATTGTAGGAGGATACACGCAGATTTGCAAGCTGTTTACGGAAGGATGTGTGTCTTACCGCACAGTTTGCAGATGGGTCAAACAATTAAGAGCAGGTAGGGCGCCATCTGATTGGGGTAATCGTGCAGAGCGAGCTTTACCAGCTCGGAACGAACAAAACATTGCATTTGTGAAAAGACTGATAGAGGAGGATCCACATTCGACTGTGCGGGAATTAAGCGAGGCATGTGAGCTTTCAATTGGCACCATTAACAACATTCTGCACAAAGACCTTCACATGAGAAAACTGGCTGCAAGATGGGTGCCACATCCTTAAGCGATGATCAGAAGCAGCAGCGGGTGGCATGTTCACGCAAACTGCTCGACGATTTGAGCCCAATGGGCCAAAACGACTGTGTGACTTAGTGACGGGAGACGAGAGTTGGCTGACATTCTACGGCATCCCCAACAAACGCTGCAACCGCATGTGGGTTGGCCCTGACGAGACCGACCATTGTTCTTCGCCCAGGATTCCAGAGTCGCAAGCGAATGTTTTCTATTTTTTCAACACGCAAGGCCTTGTGGCAATTGACATTTTGCCTGAGAAATCAACAATCACTGCCTCCTACTATACCCAAGTTGTGCTCCCAAAAGTTGTAGGAAAAATCCATGAGCAGCGCCCAACCGTCAGCACCCAGAGGACCCTTCTTCTGCATGACAATGCCAGTGTCCATAAGGCGAAGGTCACCACGACCTTCCTGAGCGAGCAAGGAATCCAAGTTTTGGACCACCCACCCTACAGCCCCGACTTGGCCCCATGCGACTTCTGGCTGTTCCCTGCTCTGAAGGAAAAGCTCGCTGGGCGTAAGTTTGACCGGGTACAAGACCTCGCCAAAGCCGTAAGATCAGAGTTGTCCGGTCTGCCTAAAACCGACTACCAGAGGGCGCTTGAGAATTGGCGTAGGAGGCTTGAAATTTGCATTCGAGCCAACGGAGAATACTTCGAGGGAATGTAAAAGTTTCAAGTTGCTGAGATGAGAGGTACGTTTTTTAAGGGGTGGTGACATCTTAAATTGAACAACCCTCGTATTTCTTTTAGGGCTTTGTTTTTGACAAAAGTGGATGATTTATTAGAAGAGGAGGAATTCTTTTCAATGGTTGAAGCAAGCAGATTAGCAACTGCTTTCTTCTCTGTTATTAAAGAATCCGAAAACTTGAGATGGTTCACAGTGGGACAGGTGTTCTTCCCTTTGATTTTCTTAATGATGTTCCACACTTTTTTCTTAGACGTTTTTGATGTCAGCCTGGAGCAGAAGCTTCTCCAGGACCGACGTTTACTGATTTTAAAAGTGTGTCTTGATTTAGCACGGAGTTTCTGATGGGCTCGAGCGTTGGGACCCGAAGGTCGTTGGAAATACCTGACGCTGAGCCCGTTTTCTAACTTTGGAAATTTGTTGGCATTCTGAATCGAACCAGGGTGTTTTTGGCATTTGAAGTTTATCGAAGACACTGGAATACAGGCCTTAGCACATTTAATCATAGTGTTAGTCAGTAATTCAGCTGGGTCAGGACTCTGAAAAAAATCAGTGTCCTGGAACTCCTTAGAAACAGTGGCTGCAAATAGATCCCAGTTTGCTTTCTTATAATTTAAATGCTGAGAGACAGAGACGTGTTCAGTTATTACAGGTTGTAGAAGGACAGGGAAATGGTCACTTCCGTGCAGATCGTCATGGACAGACCACTCATAGTCCAGGACCAGCGAGGGGTCACAAACCGACAAATCTAAACACGAAAGTGAACCTGAGGAAGAGTGGAGATAAGTTGCAGATCCGTCATTCAGACAACACAAATCCAAGTCTGAAAGGACATCCTCAATTAGCAGACCTCTGGATGACGTACCGGCACTACCCCAAAGAGGATTGTGACCGTTAAAGTCACCCAACAGCAAAAAAGGTCGAGGAAGGTCTCCTATCAGACTGACAAGGTCCTGACGACAAACCGGGACTGAAGGAGGTAGATAAATAGAACAGATTGTCACAGTCCTGTGGAGAGTGACTCTCGCAGCAACAGCTTGAAGGGAGGTAGACAGAGCGACAGGACTATACAGCAGAGTTTTGTGTATGAGAAGGCAACACCGCCCGACCGTCCCAACGTGGATGGTTGTGCAGGATTTGAAAGAATATTAAAGCCAGAAAGAGTAAAGGTCTTCTGGCTTTGAATTTGAGTTTCCTGAAGAGCCATGACAGAAGGTTTTATAGACTGACACAGAAGCTGCAGCTCCTCAAAGTTGGAATTTAATCCACGGATATTCCAATGGAATATTGTACTATCCATGGTGCAGAGGCGAAAAGGAGAGAGGTCAGGTCATCTCCTCATCAGCATCTGCGGCCAATGGAGTGAACTTATTTTTTAGTTTCACGGACTGTGTTGGTCTTTGGACCTGCTGGCAGACTTGCCCGCAGGTGACAAAGGCCTGGAGTTTGGAGATGGTGGAGGTCCGGATTTGGGAGATGGTGGAGGTTTTTTCCTCAACTCCACCATCTCCACACTGGGTTGAACTCCCTTGCCCGCACGGGCATTGGACAGAGGAGTTCGAGGCGGGACTGCTGGCTTTTTAATCTGCCCAGCAGCAGATGTTGTAGACTGCTGGGCAGTCTGAGGGTGCGGATTTTTTGCCTCCACCAGGGCATTCATTTTGGTTTGGGAGGTGGTGGACCTGCTTCCACCAGAGCTGACAGTTGTTCCTTGCAGTGTCTTGGAAAAGATAAATTCATCAGTCTGGCAGCAGACTGACCGAGTGGATACTTTCTTTACGGCCGAAGCATATGAAGATGCTGTGGGCGTCTGACTGCCCACAACCTGTCTGCGGGCCTCAAAAAAGGAGATTTTCTTTTCAGTTTTAATTCGTTGGATAGTGGATTCCTGTATCCAAAGAGGGCAGTTTCGTGAAGAGGAGGGATGGTCGCCACCGCAGTTAGCACAATGCGCCGATCTTTGCACGGCCCATCATGGGTTTGCCTTGCAGCACACACCGCACACCTCCTGCCCAGAACAGCGGTCTCTGACATGTCCAAACCTCTGGCACCTGAAGCATCTCAACGGGACGGGACATACAGCTGAACGCGGACGTTCAGGTAGCCAACCTTGATGACTGGAGGCAACACAGGGTTGCAGAAGGTCAGAAAGAGGGTATTGGTGGCTACTCTCTCTGCACCTTTCTTGACTGTCACCCTGTGCACCTCCGTCACACCCTGGGACGCCAGTTCCGTTTTTATTTCTGCCTCTGAGACACCCATTAAATCTCTACAGCGAATCACACCTTTGGATGAATTTAACTGTTTATGGGGAGTCACCTGATCTCCCTATCCACTAGTTTTATTGCTTTCAACAGCTGTCCAGATTGTTTCTGTGATCGACATTGAACAAGAAACGAACCATTCCTCAACCTTTTTATGGACCTAGGTTCACCTGCTATACCATGAAAGCCCTTTTGGACAGCAAAAGGGCTCAGAGCTGAAAGGGGTCTTTCCTGCTCTGTCCCTTCCACCACGAGCCAGGAAGCCCAGAAACCTGTCCTCTGTCTTACCTCACTGTCAGAATCACTGTCTGTTTCAAATTCCCCTGAAATAGGGGATACTGCCTTCCTTTTCCTTTTGGGGGGTAGTTTTTTTGAAAAAGCCATTTTTTGTTTATTGTGTTTTCATCCCTCCCTTACCCACCCACCTTGGAGTCCAACTAAGGGGCCAGGGCCAAGAAACCAATGTCTTGACCCCTTCCAGGCTTCGGGGGAGACATACGACAAGCAGAAGCAACCAACCCTATCCCCCCCGATCATGCTCAACTCCCGGGAACAGAGAGCTGAGCACTGCAGGGGTTTACTTGGCCAGCTGGGGAACTGCCCGTCTTGACCCAACCCCAAGAAGGGGAGCCGATTAGTACACCCGGCCAAAGTGTACTCCCTGTCTAGGAGAGGTCCGAGCCAAAGTGATGTGTTGAGAGCGCTGGCCCTCTCAATCACCAGGATCTCATTCCCCTCCGACACAGGTCGCACCGCACGGCAAACGCGGCGGATCTTAAGGAGACCACAGAGAGAAAAGAGTGTGGAAAAGAAGACTTGAAGGGGAGACGAAGATAGAAAAGGGCCAAATAAGAGAGGCAGAAAACAAGAAAAGGAGAAAGGCGGGTTACTCTTAGTCAGGATCCTCACCCTTAGGCTGAGTCCACATCACGAGCTCAGCCGAGCCGAACTTTTCAGCTCCGACTTTTCTGAGCTTCAAGCCGAAGAGCCCGAAATGCTAGGCCGGCCACACCAAAGGCTTTCCGGCGCTGATGACGTCAAGCTGAAACGCTATCAGTTCGGCGCGGAATGCTCTAGGTGTGGCTAGCCCAGCTGTCTCGGCTGTTCGGCGAGCATGTTCTGCTAGCAGATCAGCTCAGCCTCGTAGCACATTCCTCACTCAACATGGCGGACACAGTCCCGTGCCTGATTGGCGATCAAACGTAGATCTTTTGGTTTCATGGGAAAGTGCGTGACCTCTGCTCTCTGTGTGGTGTGTGAATTTCAGCGGTGTTGTGTGTGTGTGTGTGTGTGTGCGTGTGTGTGTGTGTGTGTGTGCGTGCGTTTCTCTCTCTCTCTCTCTCTCTCTCTCTCTCTCTCTCTCTCTCTCTCCTCTCTCTCTCTCTCTCTCTGTGTCAAAATTGAACAGTTTTGGATTTACATGCATGGTTCCATTTCAATACACACGGACACAGAGGATACGGTATAATA
>JAFLJL010014451.1:31065-33356 GCA_018398815.1 Conus ventricosus | reverse complement strand
CACAAACCAGCGAACAAATTTATCGATAATCACGTCAAACCAATTAGCGACCCAACCGCCAAATTTAGCAATTAGTCAGTCAACACCATTTGCCAAAAGTATCATTAGTCAATCAGACAACTGCCAATATACCGATTAAGTCAATCAACAACAAACCGCCAAATGCACCGCATTTATTAATCAAGACAACCACCAAATTCACCAATATTGTCAATCAACACAACCGCGAAATGTACGATAATTCAATCCAAGACAACCACCAAATTCACCAATTAGTCAAGCAACACAAACCGCCAAAATGTACCGATTAGTCAATCAAGACAACCACCAATACGACCAATTTGTCAATCAACACAACCGCCAAATGTATCAATTATCCCGTTAACACAACCGCCAAATTTACCATTAGTCAATGTCAGGCTGCTGATTCAACCACAAATAAATCACACGTGCCATGCATGAATACAGCCAGTACTCCCTTACACAACATGCATCCGACTCCATACAAATCACAAGGCGCTAAATACCAGGTTTTAAAAGTTCATTTCCCCCAGTGCCTCCTCTTTCTCCCATTTTCAAACACAGCACTGGTGGGGTTTATTATTCCGTCTGTTCACAGGTCATAGTTCGCTTTATAATTCTCCTGGGGTCAGTTCAACACCAATATCGGTACCTTCATTCCTCTTCCTTCAATCACGAACGTCTATGGTGGACATCATACATATGTTTCCACCAACCCTTTTCGCTGGGTTTCCTCAGAGCATAACTCTATGGCGATCTCCGACTTCGCCTCTGCACGTTTGGACAGCATACCAACTATCTCTGGCTGTCTCTGGCTGTTCCTTCCAACATCTCTCTGCAGGGGGTATGGCTCCCGTAGCTCACCCGACTCTCCCTCCAGTCACAGCCTCGTCTACTTCTCTACCGCTACCATAACGGCGTAGCTAGAAAACAAAATAAGCTATGATGACTATACTGCACACAGTTAGCAGCAATCCAACATAAATACTTTTACAAAATAATTTTGATTCCCAATTTCACGATCGACATGGATAAAATCAAAACAAAGACTGGAACTTTCATAGCTCCTTAAAGTGGTGTCAGATACTTACTCTGTCTGAATCACTCCCTAGCAAAATACATGCGTTAGCATGTTGCAGACTCATGTCTGTATTAAATGGGCCTGACAGTCGCGGCCTCTTTTCCATTCTATCAGCGCTGTTGCTCGAATCTCTCTCCACACTCACTTCCAGTGTGTTTTAGCTTTTTACCAATTTTTCTTAACACATCTCACATTCAAAACAAAGGAAGTGACCTGCCCTTCAAGAACGACAATCCTACGCCGTTTCCTTTTCACACATTTAACTCCTTCGCTCGCGCTTAACCTTTCAACTACACAGGCACTAAACATTTTTCTTTCCGTGTGCCTGACAGTCAATCAACACAACCGCCAAATTTACCAAATAGTCAGTCAACACAACCTCCAAATTTACCAATTAGTCAGTCAACACAACCGCCAAATTTACCAATCAGTCAACCAACCGATGATCAAACCAACAATACCGTTATTAATCAGCCAACCAACCAACAACATTATTAATCAGCCAACCAACCAACACATTTATCGGTCAGTCGATAATCCAATCGATAAACCGACCAACAAATCTGTCAGTCAGTTCAGTAATCAATAAACAAAACAGACAAATTCATCTATAAATCAGTTAACCGATTAATCAACCAAACAATCGATTTGTCAATCTGAGTAATAAAAAATACCTATCAGTCAATAAACCCAGTCATCAACATATGTAATAATCAGTCAATCAACAATTCATAAACCAACCAACATATTTATCAATTAGTTAATTAACCAATTCGTAAACCAACCAACATATTCATCAATTAGTTAATCAACCAATTCGTAAACCAACCAACATACCATCGATCAGTCGATCAGTCATTTCATAAACCAACCAACATTTTTATCAACCAGTCAGTCAACCAATTGACAAACTGACCAACAAATTTATCAGTCAATTCAATACCCAAAGAACAAAACATACAAATCCATCGATAAGTGAGTCAATCGATTAACTGACGAAACAACTAATCTGTCAATCTGATAAAAAAAAATGCCAATCAGTCAATCAACCAATTTATAAACCAACCAACATATTTATCAATCAGTCAGTCAACCGTTATTATTGTACTTGATTTGTTTTCTTCTAATTATGGGACTTTTTTCTACGTCGTAGTGAAAAGGGTCATGTGGGCTTAGGTGGCCTTGGATG
>JAFLJL010014451.1:21065-26065 GCA_018398815.1 Conus ventricosus | reverse complement strand
CATTGCAGGGGTTCCCTCATCCACCATTGCAGGGGGTTCCCTCATCCACGGTTTCCCTCATCCACCATTGCAGAGGGGTTCCCTCATCCACCATTGCAGGGGGTTCCCTCGTTTCAGCAGGATTAGTCATGCACAAGGAATTGAAATCGTACCCTTGGAAACAATCCCTGATAAGTATTTCAGGTCTGGCATCTGAAGATCTGAAAAAGTATACCCCCACCCATCCCCCACCCCCCAGTTGTCTTCAAAGCAGCTTGCTGATTACCAAATTCTTTGAATCCCTCGATTTCCAGTGAGTTTTGTACGAGGAGTTGTGCAAGTCATATTGTCTGTTTGATTTTCTTTTTTTTTCTTCTTTATTTTTATCTATGCCATGCTGAGGTTTAAGGTTACATTTGTTTTCACTACTTTTCTGTTTGGGTGTGTTTTCCAAAGATTTACCGATGCCTGCTTCATAAAAAGTTTCCACCTTAAGGCTTTGATAAACTTGCGCTATCTGAATGTAAATGCATATTGACCAACTGCCCAAGTTTGAAGTGTTGAGCAGTGTTGGACCTAGTCAAGAGGCAATGTAGTGAAGAAGAAGTTGGAGGAAGCGGAGAAATATGTACAAAACTCTTGGTTCTGATGCATGCCCCCATCTCTTTACGGATACCTCATGCTCGCCCCCCCCCCCCCTCTCCTTCCCCCTCAACACACACACACCACACACACACACACACACACACACACACACACACACACACACACACACACACACACCACACACACACGGATTACATGCTGAGTGTGCGCGCACGTAAAGAAAGTTTAATGGCAAATAGTAGACTCTGTGTGACGCTACAACTTTGTAACACAGTTGTCCTACATAAAAAATCCTACTTCAAATTAAAAGAATGGCAAAATTTGAAAACTGATCGCTATTTTCAATAAATTATTTGATCGTTTATGCATGTCAAAAGCTGGAGAAAAAAAACTGTCATGACAGAAGCCCGGGAGGACAATGATTTTAAAAAAACAAGGGTGGCAATTGCCTATACGACTTACTTTAATGAAAACCTCAATAGCTGGATGGAGGCCACACGATAGGTGGAAAGGAAATTGGTCACGTATATATAATGCAAACAAGAACTCCTCATCAAGCTGCAGATGAACTATGATATATTGTAGGGAGATCCTAAAAGAAGAGAGAGAGAGAGAGAGAGAGAGAGAGAGAGAGAAGAGAGAGAGAGAGAGAGAGAGAGAGAGAGAGTCGGAAGCATCCCATCAGCTATGTTCTCTTCTCAACTTAAAGCAGCCTTGCTAGCGTAGCTTTTCTTGGGAATAGACTAGTATGACAACATAGAACATGCACGTGTCAACCATCTCCAAAGAAATCAAAAGTTCTCACTTCAGTACCCTTCAAAACGCCTGCACTGCCTGTAACACAACCCTTCTGTCATCCTCTCTCCCTCCATCTCCCTCTCTCCTCTCATCCAACCTTCCCGTTCTCCAATCCTTTTTTCCCCCAACCAACCCAGTCTCCACCCTCTCTCTTCGCTTCACCTGTCTCTCTCCTAGCTTCAAAGTGAGGTGACTGCAGGCGGAAATTGAAAAGAAAAACATCAGTGAATCCTGCCAAGCAACAGAGACAAAACAAATGACAAGACAGAACACGACGCGTTTCGACCTCTCAGGTCTTCTCAGGCAAGAGAAACCTTCGGGACAATCTAACAGCAGCAGTCTGAAGGGTCTGCCCTTGACAAGTTCTGCACTCTCTGGTTGTTACACAATGGCCACCTGCACGTTCCACGTTCATTTGAAAATTCCAGCCCAGATATCTGGTTCAGTTTCGATCTTGTGGACACGTTTCCCTATTTCTCACCTAATAGGGTAACCTGGTCGTTCCAGATTGGTTCGTCCGTAAACTGGTGTACATAGATGTGACATTTTGTTGTGACTTGTATGATGTTTAATGCGTCTGTTTTTTTATTTACCCGGTGAATGATGTTAGCAGCAATGTAAAATGTACACTGCGTCCCTATAACTGTTGTAGAGGTATGTTATTGTACAAACGCAGAAAACGTTTTATTTGCTGTTTTACTTGCTTGCTTCACCATAATGATAATAATAAGAATAATAATCTTGTGTATTATAACTGCTTTGTTTGACCAGACTACATTTGAATGGAAATTTCTAGTCCTATGTCTAGTAGTAGATCAACCATTTTCTCACGTTTGAATTGTAGAAATTGCAGTCAATTTTCTGATCTTGATCAAGTAAAAGTTAATACCTGTTTTAACAATATTTGTATGTAATAACATACAAACTTAATTATCAGTGTCGAAGCGATATTTGTAAGTGAGGATAAGATGTGTAATAAAATGGGAATTTCGTGATATTGAAAATATGGCTGAAACTTGTGTGTTGTGTGTGTGTGTGTGTGTGTGTGTGTGTGGTTGTGTGTGTGTGTGTGTGTGTGTGTCTGTCTGTCTGTGTGTGTTGCTGGTTTTAGCCCGCCAAACCTCCAACTTGTCCAATTTTTCTTTTCTTTCTTCTTTTTATCTTTCTTTTTTTCCTTAATTTTTTTTTTTTGTCCTCCAAACCTTGAAATGTTTTTCACTTTTTCTTTTCCTTCTTTTTTTTTTTTTTTTTTTTTTTTTTTTACAATTTGTTTTCATAAGTGGGGCCTCCATGGTCCCTGTTTTCGCCCATCGTCTTCTTCCACCTCCACGCCCCATTTTTTTTTTCTCAAAGAGAAAACGACTAACTCATGCACACAATGCAATGTCTGTGTGTTGTCTGTGGCTGAAACTGTTGGTGGCGTGTTGCGGGCCGTTCCCGTTGAGTGGCATCTTGATGCTGCGAATGGGTGGAAAAGTCGAAAATATGTATGTATTGATTATTCTGTCAAGTTGGCTTATACAATAGTGCTGAGATTGCAGAAAAAAAATGCGAATGGTAATGTATATCACACAACAAAAACACCACACAACACACACCACCAACACCCACACACACACACACACGGCGGGCGCGCGCGTTGCGCACACACGCACACAACATTACACACACACACACACACAAACATTCTCACACACACACACACCACACACACACACCCCACACACGCACACATAGACATATACAATTACATGCACACACACACACACACACACACCACAACACACACCACCAACACACACACACACACACACACTTACACACAGCACTCACTCACACCCACACTCACACACCCACACAACACACACACAACACTCACACACACACAACACACACAAACACACACACACCGCACACACACACACACACACACATATTTATTGTCTTTGCTGGAACATTTTTTTTATTGGCGCTCGAAAAGCATCAAAATTGTTCAGATTTAAAACATTTAAACAGTCTTTGACACTTCTAGCAATTTGAGAAAACTAAACACAACTAATACATGAATCTGGCAAAACACACAGAGAACTTCGTCGCACCTATGTTGAGGTGGTGGTGGTGGTGGTGGTGGTGGTGGTGGTGGTGGTGGTGGTAGGTGTTGGCCGGTGGTGTGGGTGTGTGTGTGTGTTGTGTGTGGAGTGTGTGTGTGTGTGTGTGTGTGTGTGTACTATAAGGAAAGGCGTTTTTGACTTTCGACAATGGATGTGCATGAAACTTATGGAAAAACTCGGCAACACCATTAAAAGGAGTAACTAACATAAATGAAGATAAAAAGAAATAACAGGGCGTAAAGGCATAAATAAACACATTCAATAAATCAGTACAAAGAAATAAAAAGCAAATAAACAAAAAAATTTTAAAAAATAATGAATAAATAAATCGAAGTAAATAATAGATACTTATACCACATACAATCACCACTACACGTAACATCAAAAAACCCAAACTTGCAAGGGGAAAGGGGAAAAAAAAAGGGGTAAAATGTTGCCGCAATGAATCTTTACATTTGCAGCCCGCAGACTAATTGGCGATTTACGATGGCCTTCAATTGCTGAAGGGTGGTGGGGGGGGGGGGGGGGGGGGGGGGGGGGGAGAAAAATCATTCCCGGAAAATGAAATTGACTATTTTATGGCCTTTCAGTTATTTTTTTCGCGCGTAACAGTCATTCCAACGAGCACCCGGAAAAAAGTTGCAGATGATTTGGTGTGTACTGTGGGAGGGGGGATATCAGTTAGGAGTGCAGTTTCCTTTTTGTGTCATCAAGGGGCGTACTGCGTGCGGAGGTCCTATTTCGCTAAACCAAATCGCTAAGTTTGAGATACATGCGTGATTTAAAAGCTGATGGGTTGTAAATGGTAAGATGAAATAAAATTGGGGGGGAGGGTCTGTGGCTCGGTTGCAGTACCTGACCACTAAGCATTTGCCCCAACGTGTGGTTGCCTTGGTTTTATTAAAATGGTTTTTTGGAAAATAGGGGGGGGGGGGGGGGGGGGGGGGGGGGGGGGGGGGGGGGGGGGGGGGGGGGGGGGGGGTTTTGGGTATTCCATTGGGTTTTTATTTTTTAAATTGTGTTTTTTAGTTTTTATTAATTTTTTTTAAAAAAAAAATTGGGTTTTGATGTCGGGGGCATTTGGGTGTTTTTATTTTGGGGGGGTTTTTTGTAGGGGGTTCTCAATCTTGTGTATGAAAAAAGGCTAAGTAGTTCATTTTCAAAAGTGCTCTTTGGGGACAAATTTGAGCATATTTTTTTTTTGTAAAAACAAAAAAAAAACAAAACATAAAAGTTTGTGTGGTAACCATTGTTTCACATTCCTTCAACTCTCAACAAATTTCCCTCAAATTTTATGGCCCCCGGGTTTTCTCAAAAATTTTTTTAAACAACAAAACGTAAAAAAGAAAAAAAATAATGTAAGTAGTCATTCGGCATGGGACAGATTGTCAACATAAACATACGATCATTTTGGCGCTACAGTTTCCCATTTTGATGGAATGGTTGTGTCGTCATTCCCGGGGGGAAGATATAGATCGAGAAAAAGGGCACTTATTCTCGGAAGCT
>JAFLJL010014451.1:17500-20065 GCA_018398815.1 Conus ventricosus | reverse complement strand
GTATCTGGTGTCATGTTGTTGTGTGTGTGTGTTGTGTGTTTGTGTGGTCAAATAGTTGTGAGTAGGTGTGCTGCGCATGTGTTGTGTGTGTGTGTGTGTGTGTGTGTGTGTTGTGTGTTGTGTGTGTGTGTCGTGCGTGTGTGCCTGCGTGCGTGCGTGCGTGCGTGCGTGCGTGCGTGCGTGCGTGCGTGCGTGTGCGTGTATGTGTGTGTGTGTGTGTGTGTGTGTGTGTGTGTGTGTGTGGTGTGTGTGTGTGAGAGAGAGAGAGAGAGAGAGAGAGAGAGAGAGAGAGAGAGAGAGAGAGAGAGAGAGAGAGAGAGGGGGTAGGTACATAATGTCATATCATAATATCATACGTTCTACCAGACTGCCTAGCACAAACGTGTTACGTACTGCTGTTCTGTCCAACATACTTTTGACTAACCACACCAAATTTCGAGAGGATCACACGAACAGTGTACGGACTTGTCTAGGGAGGAAGAAGACAGATAGACAAACAGACAGGACGCTTTAGGAATAAGACCCTATTAGTTGTATGTATAAATTCAACTTTTCTTTGGAACAGCCTGCAAGATGGAGCCAATGGACCTCGCTTTCGTCATCGATTCTTCAGCTAGCATCGGGGACGGCAACTTCTCCATCGGCATGAAGTTCGTCACAGACTTCGTGGACAATTTCCAGATCAACCCTCTCACTGTCCGTGTGGCCGCTGTGACTTTCGGTGATCACGTCTACCAAAACGATGCTTTTGACTTTGAGTGAGTATACCACCATCAGCACGTAGAGTCTGATTCACATGAAAACGCTGAGGCCGCCAGCCGCCGTGGGGAAGTGGTTAGCGTCGCGGGCTCCCTGGCTGGGAGGTCGTTGCTTCGATTCCCATCAGAGTCATGTGGGGTTTTTCTGCCCCGACCGGCTCCTATCCAGAGTTGAGTTTGCTACGCGCTCAGTTGCAAAGACTGGAACCAACCACACAGTCGAGTTTCATCCACTTAATGGATGCGTCTCTGAGAGTGTTGCTCAAAATTTCCTGACCAACACAGCAGGTGTCTGTATCTCTCGGGCCTGGTTGATGCCGGGATATGTTGTGAAAGTAAGCGTGGAGTACAGCCCTGTCATGCAGGCTCAGACCGGAAGGGAAATCCGTGGCATCCATCATCTTCACCATCCTCATTCTCATCGATCAGCATTAACAAAAAGTCTCAAATTCTGTGATCCTTCATAACATGCTCTCATGGTGACCTCAGTTTCGATGTCGGTGCCGGGGCTGTGGCTGTGGACAGGGTGTCGGAATGAGCGGCGTGGGTGTGGCTTTGGACAGGGTGTCGGAATGAGCGGCGTGGGTGTGGCTTTGGACAGGGTGTCGGAATGAGCGGCGTGGGTGTGGCTTTGGACAGGGTGTCGGAATGAGCGGCGTGGGTGTGGCTTTGGACAGGGTGTCGGAATGAGCGGCTGGGTGTGGCTTTGGACAGGGTGTCGGAATGAGCGGCGTGGGTGTGGCTTTGGACAGGGTGTCGGAATGAGCGGCGTGGGTGCAAAGCCACTGACGCGGCACAGAAGATGGGACAGAAAAAAAGGCTGAAGCCTCTTACTAAAGGGGATGTTAAGAAAAGGTTTGGGACTTGTTTTAGAAACAGTCCGAAGAACCTTAGTTCTTAGGTTAAAACACAAATGTGTTAACTTTTCAGTGTTGGTGACGTCAAAAAGCATTCCCAAATCTGCACACTCGTGATATGTCTTAATACAGACATTTCGTTTCAGCGTTTTAGCGACTGAAAAGAGATGCTCTCAGAACTAAATGTTTCATGCGGTGAAACAAACATATCAAGCGGTCATGGTTTTGTATTTAAGTGTGTGCTTCTCAAGGCATACTTACCATGTTCATCAAGCATGTCTGTGATTGATGTCTTTGGACGGATCTTCGGACGGATCTTCGGGCGGATCTGGAAAGAACAGAGAACGGTGCAATCCCTTAGGACTCTGCACAGTGAGGTGCAATCCCTTAGGACTCTGCACAGTGAGGTGCAATCCCTTAGGACTCTGCACAGTGAGGTGCAATCCCTTAGACTCTGCACAGTGCAGCACAAGTAATCGGACAAGGGGGGTGTATCAACATTCACAGGAACGCTCTTTCAGGTAGCAATGAGGGTGGGACCGTTGCGCAAAAAAAAAAATAATAATAAATAAATAAATAAATAAATAATAAATGAAATACGTTTTTCCCTTTCTTCCGCGTACGCAGGCTGATACTCCTGCGGACACTCCCTGTATACACAGGCAAGGATTAATCCCATCTACCCAACAAAGGGGAGTGGAGTTTTTGTGTATATGACCGCTTTTTAATCCCATTAAGGCAGCCATACTCCAACTTCGGGGAAGGTGCATGCTAAGTGTAACGTGTCATCCATACCAAGGGCCCAAACTGGCCTTCTCTTTCGAAAGTTGGTAGTGGGATTTTACGTGTGTGCGAGATGTTACGCGTGCGTTCAGACATGGAACCTCGGTTTATAGTCTCATTCGGTTGACTGTATGGAAAATAGAGTCAGAACCAATGTTAAATGTGAC
>JAFLJL010014451.1:7500-10000 GCA_018398815.1 Conus ventricosus | reverse complement strand
GTGAGAACTTTCGATTTCTTCTGGAGATGGTTGACACGTGCATGTTCTATGCTAGTCATCTAGTCTATTCCCAAGAAAAGCTACGCTAGCAAGGCTGCTTAAGTTGAGAAGAGAACATAGCTGATGGGATGCTTCCGACTCTCTCTCTCTCTCTCTCCTCTCTCTCTCTCTCTCCTCTCTCTCTCTCTCTCTCTCTCTCTCTCTCTCTCTCTCTCTCTCTCTCTCTCTCTCTCTCTCTCTCTCTCATCTCTTCTCTCTCTCTCTCCTCTCTCTCTCTCTCTTTTAGGATCTCCCCTACAATATATCATAGTTCATCTGCAGCTTGATGAGGAGTTCTTGTTTGCATTATATATACGTGACCAATTTCTTTTCCCACCTATCGTGTGGCCTCCATCCAGCTATTGAAGGTTTTCATTACAAGTGAGTCGTATTGGCAAATTGCCACCCTTTTTTTTTTTAAAATCATTGTCCTCCCGGGCTTCTGTCATGACAGTTTTTTTTTTTCTCCAGCTTTTGACATGCATAAACGATCAAATAATTTATTGAAAATAGCGATCATGTTTTCAAATTTTGCCATGCTTTTAATTTGAAGTAGGACATTTCTGTAGGACAACTGTGTACAAAGTTGTAGCGTCACACAGAGGTCTACTATTTGCCATTAAACTTTCTTTACGTGCGCGCACACTCAGCATGTAATCCGTGTGTGTGTGTGTGTGTGTGTGTGTGTGTGTGTGTGTGTTGTGTGTGTGTGTGTGTGTGTGTGTTGAGGGGGGAGGAGAGGGGGAGGGGGGGCGAGCATGAGGTATCCGTAAAGAGATGGGGGCATGCATCAGAACCAAGAGTTTTGTACATATTTCTCCGCTTCCTCCAACTTCTTCTTCACTACATTGCCTCTTGACGAGGTCCAACACTGCTCAACACTTCAAACTTGGGCAGTCTGTTCAATATGCATTTACATTCAGATAGCGCAAGTTTATCAAAGCCTTAAGGTGGAAACTTTTTATGAAGCAGGCATCGGTAAATCTTTGGAAAACACACCAAACAGAAAAGCAGTGAAAAAAATGTAACCTTAAACCTCAGCATGGCATAGAAAAAATAAAGAAGAAAAAAAAAAGAAAATCAAACAGACAATATGACTTGCACAACTCCTCGTACAAAACTCACTGGAAATCGAGGGATTCAAAGAATTTGGTAATCAGCAAAGCTGCTTTGAAGACAACTGGGGGTGGGGGATGGGTGGGGGTATGCTTTTTCAAGATCTTCAGATGCCAGACCTGAAAACTTATCAGGGATTGTTTCCAAGGGTACGATTTCAATTCCTTGTGCATGACTAATCCTGCTGAAACGAGGGAACTCCCTGCAATGGTGGATGAGGGAACTCCCTGCAATGGTGGATGAGGGAACCCCCTGCAATGGTGGATGAGGGAACCCCCTGCAATGGTGGATGAGGGAACCCCCCTGCAATGGTGGATGAGAGAACCCTCTGCAATGGTGGATGAGGAACCCCCTGCAATGCTGAATGAGGGACCCCACTGCAATGGTGGATGAGGGAACCCCCCTGCAATGGTGGATGAGGGAACCCCCCTGCAATAGTGGATGAGGGAACCCTCTGCAATGGTGGATGACCCCCTGCAATGGTGGATGAGGGAACCCCCTGCAATGGTGGATGACCCCTGCAATGGTGGCTGAGGGACCCCTTCAATGGTGGATGAGGGATACCCCCTGCAATGGGGGATGAGGGAACCCCTGCAATGGTGGATGAGGGAACCCTGCAATGGTGGATGAGGGAACCCCCTGCAATGGTGGATGAGGGAACAGCCTGCAATGGTGGATGAGGGAACCCCCTGCAATGGTGGATGAGGGAACCCCTGCAATGGTGGATGAGGGAACCCCCCTGCAATGGTGGATGAGGGAACCCCCCTGCAATGGTGGATGAGGGAACCCACCTGCAATGGTGGATGAGAGAACACCCTGCAATGGTGGATGAGGGAACCCCCTGCAATGTGGATGGGGAACCCCTGCAATGGTGGATGAGGGAACCCCCTGCAATGGTGGATGAGGGAACCCCCTGCAATGGTGGATGAGGGAACCCCCTGCAATGGTGGATGAGGGAACCCCCTGCAATGGTGGATGGGGGAACCCCTGCAATGGTGGATGAGGGAACCCCCTGCAATGGTGGATGAGGGAACCCGCTGCAATGGTGGATGAGGGAACCCCCTGCAATGGTGAATGAGAGAACCCCCTGCAATGGTGGATGAGAGAACCCTCTGCAATGGTGGATGAGGGAACCCCCTGCAATGCTGAATGAGGGACCCCACTGCAATGGTGGATGAGGAACCCCTTCAATGGTGGATGAGGGAACCCCTTCAATGGTGGATGAGGGAACCCCCTGCAATGGTGGATGAGGGAACCCCTTCAATGGTGGATGAGGGAACCCCTTCAATGGTGGATGAGGGAACCCCCTGCAATGGTGGATGAGGGAACCCCCTCCAATGGTGGA
>JAFLJL010014451.1:0-2500 GCA_018398815.1 Conus ventricosus | reverse complement strand
ACTGAAAGCCAGTTTCGACAAAGTATTTCTTTTTTTAACTTGTTCTTTCTGGGGAAACCAGTCATCTATAATAAATAGTGTCTGCGTTCCTTCAAACAGTCAAATAAAACTGTTCTAAACACTCACTCATTTTATTGCTAGGATCAACTAAATATATGTTATCATCTGTCCATATAAACCTTCTATCAGGGATATGCTTTGTCCTTTTAAAAGTGTTGGGCAGAAAATCACAATATGATCAAAATTATAGCGATAAACTGTTGTAATAGGTCTAGGACAAAATATTGTTTTTCCACAACCAGTCTCCCCACAAATCAATGAGCAATGAGGAGTTTTTGTCATAAGTTTAACTGCTCCATGGTTTTATAGCGAATTTAATCTAATTCAGTTATTAGGGTTTATCATACTCTCTGTCAAAACTTGTTTCAGTATAATAAAACCCTATAAGACCTAAATGTGTAAGATTATCCAATTCAGTTCTGTAAAAATTGTTTCTATTTAAGTCAACAGTGATTTTGTTGCTTGTTGTTATAACCTTAATATCCTCACCATTTTGAAGAACGACGATGGGAACTTTAAGACGTTTAACGTCTAAGTTTTGCCAGCTAATATTAATTCCTTTATAAGGGGCGTCACTAACGCCCACAACCCCCTCCTCTCCAATCTTTAAGACAGAAATTTCAAATATTATTGTGAACGTGTCTCCTAATTTTTTGCTTGGAAAGAACTGTAATTTTGTAGAAGCTTTTTTTAAAACGTTTTTTTTTCTGTGGAGGATGTTTCTGTTTTTCCCATACGGGTTATTTCAATTTCTTTCCGACTATTGTCGTCGGCTAAGACTTACATGTAAAGGGCCAGAGTTGAATGCTTTTCTGAAACTTTTTGACGGCCCAAAAATGTAAATGGGCTTATGAATTCAAATTTTATGTCCCATTAAATAAGGTTCTAAGTGCCATTTGAGGTCAGGTTTCGAACTATTTTATATCATACGGCCAACATTATTTGCCCCTAGATTGCGCATGTTTGTTCTAGTTTAGGAAACTTTTTGTTGTCGCCCAAACCCCTTTGCGTTTATAATCGCCATCTTTAGTGTACTCAAACCCATACAAAGCGCCTATCTCACCATTCTGTTCAAAGTCCGCAACGTCTGCAAGGTCTTTTAATTCTAAGGTTATACCTCACAGGCGCTAATGTAACTCCTGATTCTTTGGCCCACGCGACATTAAATTTTTTAGTACAAAATTATTATTTTATTCCAAAAAAAATGTGTAGGTTATACATTTACAACTTTCCCCGCTTTGTCTGCGATTTTTATATTAAATGATCCAACCCCCACAAACTAATCTTTTAAACTGTAAATTAGGGAATTGTTAATTTCATAATCGCAATATGCAGCTTTCCCTGACGGAAGAGCTCTTAAAACAGTTGAGGGCCTTCCATCATATAAGTTTTCATCAGTGCTCAGCTCGTCCAATGAACATAGAGTAATGAATGTAAATGCAAGATCGAGCGGATTTTCCCCCTCATAAGTAGTTTTGTCTGGCGCAACCTAAAACTATGAACGGGCCCGATTGGCAGTTGTAAAGCCAAAACATTTTAGCTAGCTCTTTATCAAAATAGTACCCTACTTCTTCTTCTTCAGGCTTAAAGGGTTTTAACATGTTTTCAGATTTGCATTGTTAAGTTTGAGAGTAATGTCGAAGTTACTATTGCTTCTTTTAGATGAGCAAAACCCGTAATAACCATCAGGTATGGTTAACTGGCTAACTAATTGTCCTCTATTATTAACTTTTTTAATCTTATTATTCTCTTTGGGTTCGGTTATATTAAACCATACGACTTTGTAAATATTTCATGAGCGCAACCATTCTGCTTCCGCAATTGTTATTAATGCATGTTCTAAAAACGAAGGACGGTCTTGAGTTGTTATTGTTACAAACATTTTTTAAAAGAAATAAAAATGAGTGCATTCAAATATACTGATGCAAAATATTCTGTTGGGCCCCACTACAATCTTAAAAATATAATCAAAATGATACTCTCGACATTCTGTGACTCAGTTGACACCCTTTTAAGTAAGGTGAGTACTCCCTTAAACAGATATCTTAACCCCCCTATTAAAAAAGACTACATCGCCAAAAGTGTGGTTTTAGTCATCCGATGCAGTTTTATCAGAACCAGTTAAACTTTGCTGTGTTTTGTGCATCAACTGGGTGGGGAGTATCGTATGCCGATCATCTAAATCATCTGATCCTTTGGTGAGGTCGTGTATAGATTTCATTTCTATTACACCCTTTAGACGTATTTTGACTGAACTGCAAGCTCCATTACCAAATGACAAACCGTTTAATCCTTTCAGCAACAGAATAGACATGAAGGCTTTTGAAAGGATCTGTAACGAATTCAATATTAATGTTAAGACAGACTTTAGACAAAGTTGGATCTTAATCAGGCTTAGGGACTCCTTTTTTGGGCGGGACAAATATAAGTATAATTTTTT
>JAFLJL010014450.1:7500-25470 GCA_018398815.1 Conus ventricosus | reverse complement strand
TGTGGGTGTGGGTGGAGACAGCAGAGGTGTGGGTTGAGAGGAGAGCATGGGTGTGGGAGGAGACATGGGTGTGAGCGGATACATGATTGTGGGTTTTTGGAGGAGACTGGGTGTGGTAGGAGACATGGGTGTGGAGGAGACATGGTGTGGGAGGAGACCTGGGTGTGGGTGTGGGGAGAGACACGGGTGTGGGTGTGGGAGGCAGATTATGGAGGGAAGACGACATGGGTGTGGGGTGTGGCGGCAGACATGGTGGGGTGTGGGAGGAGACATGGGTGGGTGTGGGGAGGCGACTGAGTGTGGTGTGGGAGGAGACAGTTGGGGTGGTAGGAGGAGACCATGGGTGTGGGTGTGGGAGAACACGGGTGTGGGGGTGGGAGGAGACCTGGGTGTGGGAGGAGACATGGGTGTGGGTGGGGAGAGACTTGGGTGTGGGGAGGGAGACATGGTGTGGGCGGAGACATGGGTGTGGGGTGTGGGAGAAGACATGTGTGGGTGTGGGAGGAGACATGTGTGGAGGTGTGTGAGAGTGAGAGATGGGGTGTGGTTTGTGGGAGCAGACCATGGGTGTGGGTGTGGGCAAGAACGACATGGGTGTGGGTGTTGGAGGAAACCTGGGGTGTCATGTGTGGGCGGAACAGGGGGGTGGGAGGAGACCAGGGTGGAAGGAGCCATGGGTGGGTGTGGGAGGAGACATGGGTGTGGGAGAAGACATAGGGTGTGGGTGTTGGAGGAACGATGGGTGTGGGTGTGGGAGGAGACATGGGTGTGGGTGTGGGAGGAGACATGGGTGGGTATGGGTGTGAGAGGGGGGAGACATGAGAGTGGATAGGAGAAAATGGGGTTGTGTGTGTGGGCGGAGACAAGGAGTGGGTTGTGGGATGAGACATGGGTGTGGGGTGTGAGCAGGAGACAATGGGTGTGGGTGTGGGCAGGAGACATGGGTGTGGGTGTGAGAGGAGAATGGTGTGAGGGTGTGGAGGACCCATGGTGTGGGGGTGGGACGGAGACATGGGTGGTGTGTGTAGGGAGGAGACCAAGTGGGGGTGTGGGGAGGCAGACATGAGTATGGGAGTGGAAGGAGACATGGTGTGGGAAGGAGACATGGTGTGTGTGTGAGAGGAGACATGACGTGTGGGGTGGGGAGGCGACATGATGTGGGTGTGGGAGGAGACCTGCATTAAGGGTGGGAGGCGACATGGGTGTGGGAGGAGAAAATGGGTGTGGGTGTGGGAGGAGACATGGGTTTGGGTGTGGGAGGAGCCATCGGGGTGGGTGTGGGAGGAGCACCTCGATGTGGGTGTGGGAGGAGACCTGGTGTGGGTGTGAGAGGAGACATGGGTTGGGTGTGGGTGATGGGAGGAGACATGGCTGTAGGAGTAACATGGTTTTGGGAGGAGACATGGGGTGTGGGAGGCGACATGGTGTGTGTGTTGGAGGAGACATGGGTGTGGGAGGAGCCATGGGTGTGGGATGGAGCCCATGGGTGTGGGTGTGGGAGGAGCCATGGGTGTGGGAGCGGAGACAGGGTTGTGGGTGTGGAGGAGAATGGGAGGTGGGTGTGGGAGGACACATGGGTGTGGGTGTGAGAGGAGACACGGGTGTGGTGTGGGAGGAGAACCAAGCGTGTAGAGTGGGCGGCGACATGGGTGAGGGATGTCAGGAGACATGGGTGTGGTGTGAAGGAGACATGAGTGAGGGTGTGACAGTGGAGATATGTGTGGGTGATGGGAGAGATATGGGTGGTGGGTTTGGGAGGAGACATGGGTGTGGGTGTGGGAGGATACATGGTGTGGGTGAGGGCGGAGACCTGGGTCTGTGGGGAGGCGCCATGTGTGTGTGAATAGACATGGGTGGGAGGAGACATGGGTGGTTGGTGTGGGAGGAGCCATGGGTGTGGGGAGGAGACATGGGTGGGTGTGGCGGTAGGGGGGAGCGGGGCGAGGGAGTGGGAGGGTGGGTGGGAGGAAGGAGGTGCCAGGAGGAGTGGTGGTGGGAGGAGCAGACACGAATGGGTGTCGGTGTGAGAGGAGGACTATGTGGGTGTGGAGGAGACATGGGTGTGGGAGTGAGAGGAAGTGACACTGGTGTGGAGTGGGAGGAAGACATGGGTGTAGGTGTGGGAGGAGACCGGGTGTGGGTGTGAGAGGGAACTCATGGGTTGGGTTTGAGGAGGAGACATGAGTGTGGGTGTGAAGGAGATAGGGGGTGTGGGAGTGGGAGCAATAATGGTTGTTGGTGTGGAGGATACAAGGGGTGTGGGGTGGGAAGGCATGACATGGGTGGTGGGTTTGAGAGGAGACCATGGTGTGGGTGTGGGAGGAGACATGGGAGTAGGGTGTGGGCAGCGGACCTATGATTGTGGTGTCGGACGGGGACCATGTGTGTGGGAGTAGAAGGAGGAGACAAGGGTGTGGGAGGAGACATGGGTGTGGATGTTGAACTAGACATGAGTGGGGTGTGGGAGGAGCCATGCAGTGTGGGTGTGGGCGCGACAGGGGTGTGGGTGTGGACATGAGACATGGGGGTGGGTGTGGAGGAGAGATGGGTGTTTTGGGGTGTGGAGACGGAGACATGGGGTGTGGGAGGAGACATCGGGTGTGAGAGGAGACATGAGTGATGGGTGTGTGAGGCAGACATGGGTGTTGGGTGTGGGAAGGCAGACCAGGTGTTGAGGGGGAGCATGGGTGTGGGAGGAACATGGGTTTGTGGGTGTGGGCGGAGACCATGAGTGAGGGTTTGAGAGGAGACATGAGTGTGGGTGTGGGAAGAGACATGAGTGTGGGTGTGCAAGGCAGGACATGAGTGTTGGGTGTGGGAGGAGACATTGGTGTGGGTGTGGGAGGCGACATGGTGTGGGTGTGGGTGGAGACACGAGTGTGGGTGTGAGAGGGAGACATGGGGTGTGGGACGCGACATGGGTGTGAGAGGAACATGAGTGTGGGTGTTGGAGGAGACATGGGTTGGGGGAGCCATGGGGTGTGGGAGAGAACAAGGGTGTTGGGAGGAGACATGGGTGTGGGTGTGGGAGGAGACCACGGGTGTGGGTGTGGGGAGGAGACATATGTGTGGGACGAGACATGGGTGTGGGTGTGGGAGGAGACAGGTGTGGGTGTGGGAGAGACAATGGGTGGGTGTGGGAGGAACAGACATGAGTGTGGGGTGTGGGAGGAGACATGGGTGTGGGAGGAGACAAGGGGTGTGGGTGTGGAGAGACACGGTGTGGGTGTGGAGGCGACAGGGTTGGGCAGGAGACATGGTGAGGGTGTGGGAGGAGAACATGGGAGTGGGAGGAGATACATGTGTGTGGGGAGGAGACTGGGTGGGGTGGTGGGAGAAGACTGGGAGTGGGTGTGGGAAGGCGGTCCTGTGTGATGTGTTAGAGTAATGATGGGTGGAGGGTGTGGGGAGCAGACATGGGTGTGGGTTGTGGTAGATGACAGGGGTGTGGTGTTGGGCGAGACATGGGTGTATGTGGGAGGAGACATGGGGGTGGAGGAGACAGGTGTGGGAGTAGACATGGTTGTGGGTGTGGGAGGAGCACATGGGGTGTGGAAGGAGACATAGGTGCGCCTCGTGGGTGATGGAGGAGACATGGGTGTGGGTGTGGGAGGAGACATGGTGTGGAGTGGGAGGATACATGGGTGAGGTGTGACCGGAGACATGAGTAGAGAGGGAGAACTTGGTGTGTGTGTGGGAGGGACATGGATGTGGGTGATGGAGGAGACCTGGGGGTGTGGGTGTGAGAGGGCCGACGATGGTGTGGGTGTGGGGGAGGAGACATGGGTGTGGGGTGTAGGAGTGGAGACAGGGTGTGGTGGTGGAGAAACATTGGGTGTGGTGTGGGAGGAGCACCATGGGTGGTGGGTGTGGGAGGAGAACATGAGTGTGGGTGTGGGAGGCGACATAGTAAGGGTGTGGAAGGAGACATGGGTGTGGGGAGGAAGACCATGGGTGTGTGAGAGAGGAGACAATGAGTTGTGGGTGTGGGGAGCACATGAGTGTGGGGTGTGGGAGGCGACATGCTTAAGGGTGTGGGAGGAGACATGGGTGTGGGAGGAGCAATGGGTGTGGGCTGTGGGAGAGACATGGGTTTGGGGTGTGGGGAGGACTTCGGTGTGGGTGTGGGAGGAACCCTCGATGTGGTGTGGGAGGAGACATTGGGTTGTTGTGAGAGAGGAAGACCTGGGTGTGGGTGTGGGGTGTGGGAGGAGACATGGCCTGTGGGAGGAGACATGGATGTGGGAGGAGACATGGGTGTGGGAGGAGACAGGGGTGTGTGGGGAGAGATATGGGTGTGGGAGGAGACATGGGTGTGGGAGGAGACATGGGTGTGGGTGTGGGAGGAGACATGGGTGTGGGAGGAGAACATGGGTGTGGGTGTGGGAGGAGATATGGGGTGTGGGTGTGGAGACACATGGGTGTGGTGTGAGGGAGACCCGGTGTGGGTGTGGGAGGAGACATGCGTGTAGTGTGGGAGGAGACATGGGTGGGGTGTGAGAGGAGACATGGGGTGTGGGTGTGGAGCGGAGACCTGAGTGTTGGGTGTGATTGGCAATGGGGAGGGTGTGGGAGACGATATGGGTGTGGGTGTGGGAGGCGCACCTGGGTGTGGTGTGTGGGAGGAACCTGGGTGTGGGTGTGGGAGAGACATGGAGTGGGTTGTGAGGAGGAGACATGCGTGTGGATTGTCGGCGGAGAATATGGGTGTGGGTGTGGGAGGGAGACTCAGGTTTTTGGCAGGAGACATGGGTGTGGCACGTTCAGAGGAGACCATGAGTCTGGTGTTTGGGAGTGAGCATCTGGGTGTGGGTGTGAGAGGAGACATGGGTGTGGGCGAGACCTGGGTGTGAGAAAAGGAGACATGAGTGTGGGTGTGGGAGGAGACCTGGGGTGTGAGGTGTGGATGAGACCATTGGTGTTGGAGGGGACATGGGTTGTGGGAGGAGACATGGTGTGTTTGTGGGAGGCAGACATGAGTTTGGGTGTCCCGGAGAGGAGACCATGGTGTGGGTGGGGAGGAGACCTGGGTGTGGGAGGAAGCAATGGGTGTGGATGTGAGGAGGAGACATGAGTGTTGGGGGGTGGGAGAGACATGGAGTGTGGGTGGGAGGAAACATTGGGTGTGTGTGTGGGAGGCAGAGCATAGTGTGGTGGTGGGCAGGAGACCTGGGTGTGGGTGTGGACGAGGCGGACATGGGTGTGGGAGGAGACCTGGGTGGGTGAGAGAGACATGACGTGGGGGTGGTAGAGGCAAATGGGTGTGGGTGTGGGAGGAGACATGGGTTGTTGGAGGGGACAATGGGGTGTGGGCAGGAGACATGGGTGTGGGTGTGGGGAGGAGCCAGAAGTGTGGGTGTGAGCGGCGACTGAGTGTTGGGGTTTGGGAGGCTCGCCATGAGTGGTTGGTTGTGGGAGGAGACATGGGTGTGGGTGTGAACGGAGACATGCAGTGTGGGTGTGAGGAGGCGACATGGGATGCGGGTGTGGAGGAGACATGGGTGGAGGGTGAGGGAGGAGACATGAGTGTGGTGTTGAGAGGAGCCCATTGGTGTTGGAGAGACAATGGGTGTGAGGAGGGCAGACATGAGTGTGGATGTTGGAGGGAGACATGGGTGTGGGTAAGGCGACCAGGGTGTGGGAGTGGGAGGAGACACGGGTGTGGGTTTGGGAGGCGACATGGGGTGTGGGGGCAGAGACATGGGTGTGGGTGTGGGGAGACATTGGGTGTGGGTGTGGGAGGAGACATGGGATGGGTGTGGGAGAGACATGATGTGGGTGGGGGAGGAGACATGGGTGTGGGAGGAGACATGGGAGTGGGAGTGGGAGGAGCCACGTGGGGTGTGGGAGGAGACTGGGTGAGGGAGGAGCCATGGGTTGTGGGTGTGGGAGGCCGCACATGGGTGTGGGAGGAGACCTGGGTGTGGGAGGAGACATGGGGTGTGGGTGTGGGAGAAGACATGGGTGTGGGTGTGGGAGGGGAGACATGGGTTGTGTGTGTGAGAGGAACGTGGCTGTGGTGTGGGCGGAGACTTGGGTGTGGGTGTGGGAGAAGACATGGTTGTGGTGTGGGCGGAGACATGGGGGTGGGTTGGGAGGAGACATGGGCGTGGGAGGAGACCCTGGGGTTGAGAGGAGACATGGGTGTGAGAGGAGACCCTGGTGTGGGTGGAGAGAACATGGTGTGGGTGTGGGAGTTGACATGAAGTGTGGGTGTGAAGGAGACATGGGTGTGAGAGCGACACTGTTATGGTGTGGGAGGAGACATGGTGTGGATATGGGAGGAGACATGGGTGTGGGTGTGAGAGGCGACCTGGGTGTGAGCAAGAGACATGGGTGTTGGAGATGACATGGGTTTGGGGTGTGGCATGAGCCGATGGGTGTGGAAGTGGGAGGAGACATGTTGTGTGGGGTAGAGGAGACATGGGTGTGAGAGGAGACCTGGGTGTGGGTGTGGGCGGAGCACAACTGGTGTGCGAGGAACATGGCTGTGGGAGGAAGACAGGGTGTGGGTGTGGGAGGAGACATGGGTTGTGGTGTGGGAAGGAGACTACGGGTGTGGGTTGTTGAGAGGAGACATGGGGGTGTGAGGGAGACATGGGTGTGGTAGGGAGAGAGCACGGTGTAGAGGAGCCATTGTTTTGGAGACGACACGGGTGAGGGTGGTGAGAGGAGATTATGGGTGTGAGAGGAGACATGGTGTGGGTGTGGGAGGAAGACACCAACACGGTTGTGGGTGTGAACGGAGACATGGGTGAGAGTGAGACATGGGTATTTGGGGTGGTAGAGACACGGAGTGGGGAGGAGACCGGGTGTGGAGGTGGAGGAGACCATGGGTACTGGCGGAGACAGAGGTGTGGGAGGAGATATGGTGTGGGTGTGGGAGAGACATGGGTGTTAGGTGTGGGAGGAACATGAGTAAGGGTGAGTGAGGCGACAGGGTGGTGGGAGGAGACATGGGTGTGGATGTGGTGTAGGCGCACCTGGTGTGGGAGGAGACATGGTGTGGGAGAGATATGGGTGTGGGATGTGGGAGGGGGCGTACATGGTTATGGGAGGAGACATGGGTGTGGGAGAGACTATGGGTGTGGGTGTGGAGGAGACATGGGTGTGGGTGTGAGAGGAAGAATGGGTGTGGGGGTGTGGGAGGAGACCTGGTGAGGGTGTGGGAGGAGACACATGGGTGTGGGAGGAACATGGGTGTGGGTGGTGTGGAGGAGACATGGGTGTGGGTGTCGAGGAGACATGGTGTGTGGGTGTGGGAGGCGACATGGTTGTGGATTGTGGGAGGAGACACTGGGTGTGGTGTGTGGAGGAGACACTGAGTGTGGGTGTGGGAGAGGACACGGGTGTGTGGTGTGGGCGGGACATGGGTTGAGGGGTGTGGAGGAGACATGAGTAAGGGTGTGGGGAGGAGACATGGGGTGTTGGTGTGGGAGGAGACATTGGGTGTGGGTGTGGGAGGAGACAGGGGGTGGGTGTGGGGAGGAGACATGGTGGTGGGAGGAGACATGGGTGTGGGGTGTGGGAGGAGACATGGGTTGTGGGTGTGGGAGGAGACATGGGAGGGGTGTGGAGAGGAGACCATGGGTGTGTGTGGGAGGAGACATGGGTGGTGGGTGTGGGAGGCGACATGGGTTGTGGGAAGGAGACAACGGTGTGAGAGGAGAGACATGGGTTTGAGAGGAGCCACGGGTTGTGGGTATGGGAGTGACTTGGTGTGGTGTGGAGGAGAACCCGGTGAGGGTGTGGGAGGAGACACGGTGTGGGAGGGACACGGGTGTTCGTGTGGGAGAGACATGTGTGTGGTGTGGGGAGGAACCTGGGTGTGGGTGTGAGAGGAGACATGGTGTGGGGAGTGGGAGTAGACAATGGGTGTGGGTGTGGCAGGAGACAGGGTGTATGGTGTGGGAGGAGACATGGGGTGTGGGTGTGGAGGAGACATGGGTGTGGAGAGACATGGCGTGGGTGTGGGTAGGAGACATTGGGTGTGGGAGGAGACATGGGTAGGGGGTGTGGGAGGAGACATGGGGAGGTGGGTGGAGAAGGAGACATGGTGTGGGAGGAGACAGGGTGTGGGTGGGGGAGAGACATGGTGTGGGAGGTGACATGGTGGTGGGTGTGGGAGGAGACATGATGGGTGAGGTGTGGGAGGCGACACGGGTGAGGGTGTAGAGGAGCCATGTGTGTGCGGTGTGTCAGGCGAGGTGTTGATGTGTGGGGGATGTAGAAAGGATGCTAGTGGTTCAGTCCACAAAGGGTGCTGGGTGGGGGTGGGGGCGGGGCTCAGTGGGAAACTCAGCGAAGGCCAGTTTAGAGCGGGTATGCGTCCTGGATACGATTTTTCCTATGTTTGTTGTCGGTGAAGGGTGGTGGTGTTGCTTGTTGTTGCTTCTCTCTCTCTCTTCTCTCTTCGCTCTCTGGTCCGGCCTTAGTTCGCTCTCTTCTCTCATCTCTCCGCCTCGTTCTCCTCCCTCTCTCTTCTTCTCTCTCTCTCCTCATCCCCTCGCCTCTCTCTCTCTCTCGCGCTGCTTGCCAGGTTCTCTTGCAGCCTTGACTTCTAATCTGCGTATTCCCAGAATGGACGTTGCTGCTGTTGGCTGTTGTTGAAGTTGTTGTTGTTGGTTTTGAAGTTTTCACACATGCTTTTTCAAAATAGTAAATTCAATGAACGGGTTCGTCCACAGATTTTCTCTTGAAAAAGCTTCTATTTCTGTCTTTAAAAGAGTTAACAGGCTGCATATCATTTTTAGGGCCAATATTACAGCTCTTTGAAGATAAATAAGTATCTATGGAGCTAACCATGAGGTGATTTCCTGAATGTGGTGGGTGTTGTTGCTTGGGCGAATGATCTGCTTGGCATCAAAATAGAAGAATCTCGGGAAGATTATGGTTACAGTCCCTAGATACAATGAAATGATCAAACCAGGGATATGGTGAGTCTCCCTTATTCGTTTCTTTCCTTTTTTTTTTTTTTCCTGGAACGTTCGGCATTCTCTCAAAGCCTGCTTGTTGCCTACGTGCCCATAATGATGTAGTAGCAGACACAGGCAGAAGGCCGCTGCTGCTCATGCTCATTACAGCTCTAGTGTTGTATTCAATGTATTCAACCTGGTCCACATCTAGGCCTGAAGATTCTTGTTTGCACATTTGCTTAAAAACGACCTGTACATTTATTTTGTGATTTCGTTTGTCCTTTACACAGCAAACCGAATTCTTTTGTTCGGTTTGTGTTCTTTCCCCTCTTTCCGCTTCTTCTTTTCCTTCCTTCCTTCCTTTCCTTTCCCTCTTTGTTCTCATTTCTGTCTGGGTGTGTTCTTGGTAGAAGCCGCCCATTTATCAGACGTGAGTTTGCCAGTACACCTCACATTAGAACATAAACCCAACCCAAGCCATTGTATCAAACGCCAAAACACTAATCAGCAATGGTATATGTCCTTTTGTGTGACGACAATACAACTATATCATGGTGTTAAAAAGAAGACGAAAGATTTAAAAAGAGAGAGAGTGGGGGAGAGAGAAGAGAAAAGAGAGAGAGAGAGGGAGAGTGGAGAGAGAGAGGGTGAGAGAGATGAGAAGAGGAGAGAGGCAGAGAGAAGAGAGAGAGAGAGGAGAGGAGAGAGAGAGAGAAAGGTAAAAAGTTACTTGTGGAAAGGGTTTTTTTTTTTCCGATTTTTTTTTTCAGATGAAGAGGACAGTGTGAAGGCTGCACAAAAAGTGAAAAGGTGGATTTTTGGTCGTAGGAGGAAAAAGAAAAAAAAAAAAGTCACCCCGGAGTGCTCCATTGATCCGACAACTAATGCCAGACCAAAAATAAAATAAAGACAAAAAAATAAAACTCTGCTCAATCATGGGAACTGCTTCAGGCCAGCTGATAATATGATAATACAGGGCCGTCTCCTGGAATTAATAACAAGCGTGATAACATAGGAGTCTCTGCGAAAAATTTCATAATTATTTTCGGTCATCGTGTGTGCGATGAATGATAAATGCAATAACTGCCAACAGTGTTTGTCCGCCAGCGCAAACAGTTCTGGTTCATTCAGTTCAATTCTGTGGTTTATTTAACGTCTTTGTATGTCATCACCAATGAGTAAATTAGACACTCGGTAAAAAAAAAAAAAAAAAAAAAAAAAAAAAAAAAAAACAACAACAACAAAATCCAACAAAAAACCTTATCTACACTTGCAAAGCCACAATCTGAGTACGTGCCCATATTTACAATGTGAAAAAAATACCCTAGTGGTACACGACGTGGTACTCTTTTACAAAAATTTTTGCAACCTGAGACTGCACAGAACCATGGCCATTTTCTGCAACACATGAACCATATATGACCTATGAACAGTTATCAAAGTTAATCACGCAATACCTTTCCCCGATAGAGTGAGGTCCACTGAGCATTCAAACATAAATGACGCATCAAATTGTTTTTCTCTGCAGACACAAGTGATACCCATTACTATATTTAGTGTTTTCCAAGTAGTCTGCCTTAATTTATGAAAGCTATCTAACAATGTGCCTTGGGCACAATGGGGTAAAGTGAGCCATGTTTTGACTAAAAATGCTGCTTATGTATGTACTTTTTCCACCATAATTGGGATTAATTCACAAGAGGACCAAATCTAAGGGATTGTTTGATAAATTTTCTCAGGGTTTCTATTTGCTCCTACTTTTGCAGACGTCTGCTATTTCCATTCATCTTATAATAACACCTGTGAGATGGGACCGCACCAACAAAAATCATTCTTTTTACCTAGAGTTATGAAACAATGCAGGAAAATGTTTTTATTTCCAAAAGAGCAAATCCTTTTTCCTAAGCTTTAACAGTGCCCAACGCTCTAGTGATTGTAAAAACAGATTGGATCAACACAGCAGTAAAGATTTTATAAAAGCAATTGGTGTGTTATGTATGTTACATCAAAGCCTTAAGTATTGCATATAAAAAAAATTCTGAGGTATTAAATGAAACAACGCCCTTTCCTAAATGATCTGAGTTCCTGACCTTTAGGTGGGTATTATAAAGCCAGAACCACTGTCAAGAGGATTCCAATACCGACCCCTGCTGTAAACACTTTTAAATGATTGGATAGCTGTTTTCTAAATGTTTCACGAACTTCAGCTTGTTAAAATAATTTACATTTATCACTTTTTTCACACTTTTCTTTAACATAGTGTAGTGTGTATTCAAAAGAGGCGTTAGGTGCTCCCAAGAGGGCCATTGGAGGTCCATCACAACCGCAAGGAAATTTTGGTATAGCAGTGCATCAATATTACAATGGGAACAGAAATCCAGCTGATGAGTGTCTAACTGGTTGGATATTGGATATATGTTTTTAGAACTCTTAGGAAAATCTTTAGGATTGGAAGCGCATCAAGTATTTCGTCCGTAGAGAACTGAATTTTTCAAAACAGAAAGACCTCCTGACTAAGTATACTTAGACACATCCCAATATTCGTTTCTCATTAAGTGGTATACTATTTTTTTTTTTGGTTATCTTTATAACATTTATAGAGTGGGGGGGGGGGGGTTTGTATGGAACCTTCTGGAACTCGAAGCTAATTGTCCATGGCCTTAACTATCCAAGCTTTGCAAGCTCTTTAAAAAGAGAATTCAGGTGCAGAGAAATATACGTCCTGTCCATATGTTAATTTTGCGATCGGACTAAAGAGATGTATAGATGTAAAAGGTATGACCAGTCCTGAACCCCATGGTTGACCAACAAAATTATTTTCAGAACGTTTAAAATCTTTTCCTTGTTTATATCAATTAGACTTTGTCAATATGTGTGTTCCAGATCAGCTTAGGGTTTCAAAATACCCCCAGGAATGTTTTAACGTTTTGTTATATTCAAGAAACTGTCCCGGTCTAGGAAAAGCGAGGTAGCCATCTTTGGGTGTCTCACCATTGTAAACAACATAAGACATGTTTTTTTCTCGCAGGACAGTTCTAATCCGTTGTTCTTCATATATATAGATAGTTTATGCCGAATTCCTTTTGGTACTACTTCTGTTACAAAGTTTATTGTTCTTTTTATTGGAATGTGTTCTTGAATGTACAGTTAATTCCAAATAGCGATAGCATCTGCATATTGAACACTTGCGTAGCTTTTTGACATAAATTTGAGGAAGTATCATGAATTTAGGATTGTAAACAACATGGGGAGCAATAACTGATCCCTGTGAATACCCATATCTACATTCCTAAAGATGAAATAAGTTCTTCCAATCCGTGTACATATGCTTCTTTCCGTTAGGAAAGGTTTGATGTAATCAAACATTCTCCCAGAAAATAGCCAACATTTTTTTATTTGGAAAGTAGCCTTGCGTGCCATAACGCGGCATAGGCTTTTTATGGACATAAAAAAATGTAGCCAAAGGACTTTTTTCTTCTATACGGGAGAAATGTTTTTGTTAATGTGACTGGTCAGTTTTTTTAAAACTAAATGGTCTGTGGTACAAATAATGGATGGGTGTCATCTTTTTTCGTCCGATCGGGTGGGTGCGTTCTTTCTTCGCGCGTTTTTACCGTCGATCATTACGGAGCCCTTTAATGGAATATTGAGAATGCCTTTTTTATTCTTAGGGGTAATTAATCGTATTCTTTTCCGTCCACAAAGTCCGTCGACAGCCCTAAAGCGTACAGTTAAGTGCTTTCTGTTATGACCATTGCTGTCCACTTCACTAACTAAAACCTTGTGGTCAGTCCACAAAAATATACAGTTTTTGTTAATTTTTTGTATCGTGCGCGCAAAACATCTAACGATAGACCACATTGGTCCCTTGTAGGTCACACCCCAAAAACATAAAGCAACTGTTGCAATTTTGATGGATAACTCACCTGTAAATTATAGCAATGATTACCTTTCCCCATCGAAACTGCTGTGTGCCTCTGTTTTCTTCTTCTTTGTTTTTTTTTTTACAATGGAAACCGATGTCTTGCAATGCTGTTTCTTCTTCAGAGTCCTTCTGGCGTGGTGCAAGTAGGGCTTCTGGTGTTTTTTTCATAAATCATCGGTGACAGAGGATGGCTTCAACTTCGTCCAGGAGGTGCCCACTGCGTGCGAACCAGGTCCATAGAGATCTATACTCGTCTTAAGTCATGACACTAGCAGACTAGACCTCATCTGTAAGTCATGATAGCTACAGACTACACCTCGTCTGTAAGTCATGATACTATAGACTATACCTCGTCTGTAAGTCATGATACTATAGACTATACCTCGTCTGTAAGTCATGATACTACAGACTATACCTCGTCTGTAAGTCATGATGCTACAGACTATACCTCGTCTGTAAGTCATGATACTATAGACTATACCTCGACTGTAAGTCATGATACTACAGACTATACCTCGTCTGTAAGTCATGATACTATAGACTATACCTCGTCTGTAAGTCATGATACTATAGACTATACCTCGTCTGTAAGTCATGATACTACAGACTATACCTCGTCTGTAAGTCATGACAGCACAGACTATACCTCGTCTGTAAGTCATGATACTATAGACTATACCTCGTCTGTAAGTCATGATACTACAGACTATACCTCGTCTGTAAGTCATGATGCTACAGACTTACCTCGTCTGTAAGTCATGATGCTACAGACTATACCTTGTCTGTAAGTCATGATACCACAGAGCATGGGATGATATCTGTCTATCTATCTATCTATCTATCTATCTATCTATCTATCTATCTATCTATCTATCCAGATATAAACGAACGACAGTTTCCGTACCAGCAGCCTATCCACACGCAGACCAAGGAGATAGTGAAAGCCAACCCCCCCCCCCCCCCCACACACACACAGCAGCAACAAGTGTCCATCTTTCAAATGTGAAATCAATTAATTGCCACACGACAGCGGAGTAGAGGAGGTGGGGATGGGAGGGGGGGGGGGGATGACGTCTACTTTGCTTCATTTGTATTATAATCTGGCCACCGCCATTGTCCAAAGCGAAATAATCAGACATCCGGGATAGAAAGAGGGGAAAAGTGAGGATGAAAGAGAAAGAGACAGAGAAAGAGGTAGAGACGTGGAGAGAGGGTGAGGGCGTGGGGTTGATATGGACCTAAGTTTATTTCCGAAAGAGTATCACAGTCGTCATAATACAGAAACAAAATGAACATATATAGGGAAAAGTTGAATTTCACCTAATGTTGTTCTAGAACGAGTCTGACAATCATAATACAAAACAAAAGATTCACACATTTAGCGGGGCAAAATGTTGTCGTCCTTATATCATTCAGTAAAAAGAAAAAATTCTAATAATGTTTGTCTACTCCTTTAGGCGAATGGTAATTTTCCTTTAAATTTGTTTTCAGAGAAATGTCAAAACCGTCATAACACACAGACACGATAATCAAATATTGAACAGCGAATAGCCAACCTCCATTACTTCATTTCAGGGTAAATGTCACAAGCGTTATGATACGAAGCAAACTAATCAAATGTTCACGAGGAAAGACAAACTATACCCTTTTAATCTAGGGGATAAAACCCGACCGCCTCTGTTTGTGTGTGCGTGCGTGCGTGCATGCGTGCGTGCGTGCGTGCGTGTATATATATATAATATATATATATATATAATATAAATATAATATAAATATATAAAATATATATAAACAAACTAATAAATTCCAAGGATAAGTACCGCACCGTTCCAGCAACTTACAGAGCAGCTTGGTGTTGCAATGACTGCAAGAAATATTGAATTATAAACAAAGCTTGCTCTTATGTCTTAGATTGAAGAAATAGGGGGAGATAAGCATTCATATCTGCAGTGGCATACTGCCTAACTAACATATGTGCTCAAGTGGTGGATGGGGAAAAAAATGATGAGGAGAAACAACCAAGTTTCGAAATATCGGTATATGACCAGGAGTTAGGTGTTATGAGTTTCCTCCCTATTGGAGATTATAAGCTTGCTGAAGGCTCATTTTGAGAAGCATTTATTTCATTTTTTTCCCCATCCACCCACTTGAGCACATACTGTTAGTTAGGCAGTATGCCACTGCAGATATGAATGCTTATCTCCCCCTATTTCTTCAATCTAAGACATAAGAGCAAGCTTCGTTTATAATTCAATATTTCTTGCAGTCATTGCAACACCAAGCTGCTCTGTAAGTTGCTGGAACGGTGCGGTACTTATCCTTGGAATTTATTAGTTTGTTGTATTTTAGTCCCTTGCGGATTCATTCCAAGAACTGGCCCTCAGCACTTGTGTCTCAGAGGATATCTTTTTATATTTCTTTACTTTTCACTAGAAAATGTAGCTTGGTTTGCTCTTTTATGATTTTCTTTTGCTTCTTAGATGGCACCTTTGGTTGGTTTTTTGAAAACTCAACAAAACATACTACGGTATTGTACACCAACCTTTTCTGGGATTGCATTCTTCTTAAAAACTGAGAAGGCAGAGGAGTCAAATTACCACTTTCCGCGGTCACTGAGGAGAAACCACCAAGTTTCGAAATATCGGTATATGACCAGGAGTTAGGTGTTAGTGAGTTTCCTCCCTATTGGAGATTATAAGCTTGCTGAAGGCTCATTTTGAGAAGCATTTATTTCATTTTTTTCCCCATCCACCCACTTGAGCACATACTGTTAGTTAGGCAGTATGCCACTGCAGATATGAATGCTTATCTCCCCCTATTTCTTCAATCTAAGACATAAGAGCAAGCTTTGTTTATAATTCAATATATATATATATATATATAATATATATATATATATATATATTATATATATATATATATTGTGGTGTGTGTTGGATTCGGCGGTTAATGAAAAGTGCATCTCCTCTCTCTCTCTCCTCTCTCTGCACGTGGTCCTTAAGGCTCCCAAAACCACCACCCAAAGGTCACACGACCATCCAATAACGCTCTTTCAAAAAGTTTAATGAAGCAGCATACCTCTATGACTTAAACATTTCCTCATTTCACTTAACTTATAGTTACTCACACGTCAATGATGCACTGTCCTTCTGGTACCAAACATTCCTCACCATCATCAATAAACACGCGCCATTACATCAAAAAAGAGTTAGGCATCCGCAGATGAACCCATGGTTAACGCCAGAATTGCTGCAAGAAATGGTACTAACGTGACCAACTCAAGGCAGCAAATTTGTTTGACGAATACAAAGAGCAGAGAAACTTTGTTTCAAACGAAGGTGAAAAAGCCAAACGAGACTACTTGAGTCAAATGATAACGGATGCAAAATCCACAGCGCCAATGTGGAGGGCAATAAACACTATTGTACGCAACAAGCATACAGATTCACAAATGCAAGCACAAACATCACCCCGGACAAATTTAATACCCACTTTCTGTCATTATCAGATACCCTTACTCAAGCACTATAAGAGCACCAAATGAATATACATGCCCGACTTCCCTAATATCATTTTGCAAACAAAAACTTGGATCCAGTAACTCAATCAAAATTCCCCTTCTTGCTGTACATGAAGTAGGTATGCACATAGCGCAATTAAAGAATAACAAATCCATGGTCCTGATAACATACCCGCGTTTCTTCTCAAACTTCGCTTTACCTTACATTGTTGAGTCTCTTACATACATACATAATTTATCCATTGAAACTAATGTTTTCCCTCAGGCGTTCAAAAACGCCAAAGTGATCCCCCTTCCAAAATCAAATGATTGTCGGATCCAAATAATTTCAGACCTATATCCTTACTATCGATTCTATCCAAACCCCTTGAAAGACACATACACACACACGTAATCTCAGTTCATGGAGAAAAATAAACTATTCACCCACTCCAATCTGGATCCCGATCTAATCATTCCTGCCACACAGCATTATCACGAATGTGTGACTCATGGCTTTCAAATATGAACCAGTCACAAATGACAGGGGTTGTCTTTCTTGACTTCAAAAAGGCGTTTGATCTTGTTGATCATTCCATTCTTCTAAAGAATCTATCTGTCTACTTGAACCATACCCCAACAGTCTCGTTATTCCAATCATACTTGAACGATAGGACTCGGTATGTGGTGCGTAATGGCAAAACTTCCGCTTCAGACTTTGTCAAACATGAAGTCCCACAGGGCTCAGTACTAGGCCCCCTACTATTCTGCGTCTTCCTTCATCAATTATTACCATTGTCCGTATCAGATGAAAAGGTCACGACAGATTTATTTGCTAATGACTCGTCACTCCAAACGAATGGTAGTGATCTACAGACAATAGAAACTTCTCTCCAGGAAAGTCTAAACGACATGTCAGACTGGTGTCATTCAAACTCAATGGTCATACACCCAGCCAAAACCAAATCTATGATTATAGCTACCCGCCAAAAGCACCAGTTGACTCCTCTTTGCCTAAAACTTCAGTTGAATGGCACTTCTATCGAGCAGGTAGACGAGCATCGTGTTTTAGGGTTAACGATAGATAAAGAATTGAAATGGCAATCTCATCTCAATAACGTATGCAAGGTAGTCTCAAAACACCTTTTCCTGTTATCTCAATTAAAGCGCTACGTCAACAGTAACGTGCTTAAACTTTTCTTCAATGCACACATAATGTCACGTATCAATTACGCCTCAACAGTGTGGGACGGAAGTAGTGACGTCCACAAAAAAGGCTGAATTCTCTCCATAGACGTGCAGCAAAGCTACTCCATCCAGCTGTATCTCTAACAACAGTCGAAAAACTAAAAGCGCTGAACATACTTCCTCTGAATAGGCAATTGGAATTCAACAAGCATCATTTATGTTTACAATCTTGACAGATACTATGCCATGTGATATCAATGCCCTGTTTACAAGATCGAACAGCTTTTCTGGCTCGACGAAATTCCTTCTTCCCTACCCACGCATTGATCTGTACAAAACAAGCCTGGCTTACTCTGGACCATATGTCTGGAACTCACTTCCACCGAATCTACAAAGCATGAATACTTTAAAACTTTTCAAGGAACATTTGCATAAACATTTTA
>JAFLJL010014450.1:0-2500 GCA_018398815.1 Conus ventricosus | reverse complement strand
ACTTTTCCCCCCTAATGCACAGGACATTAGTACTACGCTTCCAGGCCGTAAAGTGTAGACTCCCCCCCCCCCCCCCCCTAATGGACAGGACATTGGCACCACGCTTCCGGACCGTGAAGTGGAGACTTTCCCCCCCTATTGGACAGGACATTGGCACCACGCTTCCGGACCGTGAAGTGTAGACTTTTCCCCTCTAATGGACAGGACATTGGCACCACGCTTCCGGACCGTGAAGTGTAGACTTTCCCTCCCTAATGGACAGGACATTGGCACCCACGCTGCCAGACCATAAAGTGGAGACTTTTCCCTCCCTAATGGACAGGACATTGGCACCACGCTGCCAGACCATAAAGTGGAGACTTTCGCCCCTAATGCACAGGACATTAGTACTACGCTTCCAGGCCGTAAAGTGTAGACTTTCCCCCCCCTAATGGACAGGATATTGGCACCACGCTTCCGGACCGTGAAGTGGAGACTTTTCCCTCTAATGGACAGGACATTGGCACCACGCTTCCGGACCGTGAAGTGTAGACTTTCCCCCCCTAATGGACAGGACATTGGCACCACGCTGCCAGACCATAAAGTGGAGACTTTTCCCTCTAATGGACAGGACATTGGCACCACGCTGCCAGACCATAAAGTGGAGACTTTTCCCCCCCTAATGCACAGGACATTAGTACTACGCTTCCAGGCCGTAAAGTGAAGACTTTCCCCCCCCTAATGGACAGGACATTGGCACCACGCTTCCGGACCGTGAAGTGGAGACTTTTCCCCCTAATGGACAGGACATTGGTACCACGCTTCCAGACCGTGAAGTGGAGACTTCCCCCCCCCCCCCCTAATGGACAGGACATTGGCACCACGCTGCCAAACCATAGAATGGAGAGTTTTCCCCCTAATGGACAGGACATTGGTACCACGCTTCCAGGCCGTAAAGTGGAGACTTTTCCCCCTAATGGACAGGACATTGGCACCACGCTTCCGGACCGTGAAGTGGAGACTTTCCCCCCTAATGGACAGGACATTGGCACCACGCTGCCAGACCATAGAATGGAGACTTTTCCCCCCTAATGGACAGGACATTGGCACCACGCTTCCGGACCATAAAGTGGAGACTCCCCCCCCCCCCCCCCCCAATGGACAGGACATTGGCACCACGCTGCCAGACCATAAAGTGGAGACTTTTCCCTCCCTAATGGACAGGACATTGGCACTACGCTTCCAGACCATAAAGTGGAGACTTTTCCCTCCCTAATGGACAGGACATTGGCACCACGCTTCCAGACCATAAAATGGGCTGGTGTGTGTGTGTGTGTGTGTGTGTGTGTGTGTGTGTGTGTGTGTGTGTGTGTGTTGTGTGTGTGTGTGTGTGTGTGTGTGTATGTGTGTGTCTGTGTGTCTGTGTGTGTCTGTGTGTCTCTGTCTCTGTGTCTGTGACTGTGTCTGTGTGTATGTTGTTCTCTCTCTGTCTCTCTCTGTCTCTCTCTGTCTCTCTCTCTCTGTCTCTGTCTCTCTCTCTCTCTCTCTCCCTTCTCTCTCTCTCTCTCTCTCTCTCTCTCTCTCTCTCTCTCTCTCTCTCTCTCTCTCTCTCTCTCTCTTCTCTCTCTCTCTCTCTCTCTCTCTCTCTAGCCCCGTCTTAATATCTGGAAAAACGACAGTGGAAATTCTCCCAGTTGTGGACGCGTCGGTCGTAGCTTTTTTTCCCCCCAAGTGCATGACAGACAGTACAAGTGTTTGCATCTCAGGGCCTGCTTTAGACTAGCCCATGGTGATTAGGTAATGTACTGTACTGAAAGGTGTGTGCATGTCAGGGCCTGCTTTAGACCAGCCCATGGTGATTAGGTAATGTACTGTACTGAAAGGTGTGTGCATGTCAGGGCCTGCTTTAGACTAGCCCATGGTGATTAGGTAATGTACTGTACTGAAAGGTGTGTGCATGTCAGGGCCTGCTTTAGACTAGCCCATGGTGATTAGGTAATGTACTGTACTGAAAGGTGTGTGCATCTCAGGGCCTGCTTTAGACTAGCCCATGGTGATTAGGTAATGTACTTACTGAAAGGTGTGTGCATCTCAGGGCCTGCTTTAGACTAGCCCATGGTGATTAGGTAATGTACTGTACTGAAAGGTGTGTGCATGTCAGGGCCTGCTTTAGACCAGCCCATGGTGATTAGGTAATGTACTGTACTGAAAGGTGTGTGCATGTCAGGGCCTGCTTTAGACCAGCCCATGGTGATTAGGTAATGTACTGAACTGACAGCTTAAACAATGTGGGGAGGATTAAATAGGAAACTGATTTAGGAAGTGACTTTGGCTCCGACCAACGTGTTAATTAAGACAGTGACTTTTACTCCCAACAAAATATGATTTTCCGTTAGCTGTTATACACTGTTTTTCCGTTGTTAACTGTTATACACTGTTTGTCCGTTAACTGTTATACACTATTTTTCCGTAAGTGCTATACACTATTTTTCCGTAACTTGCACACTATTTTTTCCTTAAC
>JAFLJL010014449.1:6543-19616 GCA_018398815.1 Conus ventricosus | reverse complement strand
AAGACTGTCTCTGAGAATGTTGCTCGTTCCTCCTGGCCTAATCTGTGGCGGCCTCACTCTCTCCGGCCTGGCTGACGTATCGGAACTACGGGGGCCAGGGATTCAGGTGCCCCAAACATAAAGATATTCAAGGGTCCAGAGCGCTGTCTTTCTCTCCTCAGACCTTCCCTCCTCCCCTCGCTGAAGCCACTGGGACACCGAATAACCAAGAAGAAAAGGGAACAAAGAGGGGAATATTAGAACACACTTTGATTCATGACATTGTGTCT
Source organism: Conus ventricosus (assembly GCA_018398815.1). Taxonomy (NCBI): domain Eukaryota; kingdom Metazoa; phylum Mollusca; class Gastropoda; order Neogastropoda; family Conidae; genus Conus; species Conus ventricosus. Next base: position 19,347 of record JAFLJL010014449.1, on the reverse strand, counting down.
ACTGGGATGACATTTTGGTGAGGCGTACTAGAAATAACATATTGGCTGGTTTGTATCAGAACGAGCCATTGCTGCGCCTCGCTGGGTAAAAGAAATGAAATGGATTTCATGCCACTATATTCTCAGACAGACAGACAGACCGACAGACAGACAGACGGACACACACACACACGCACGCACGCACGCACGCACGCACGCACGCACGCACACACACACACTCACCCACCCACCCAGCCACACACACACACACACACACACACACACACACACACACACACACACACACATATATATATATATATATATATATATATATATATATATATATATTATAATATATATATTATATATATATATATATATATATATATGTGTGTGTGTGTGTGTGTGTGTGTGTGTGTGTGTGTGTGTGTGTGTGTGTGTGTGTGTGTGTGTGTGTGTGACAAAAACATCCAGAAAAAACTACAAAAAAGCCGACAAAAATATACATGACAGTATCCGCACTAAAGAAAAAGAACTTGCAGAGCGCATAGACCTAAGTGACAGGATAGAAGCGACAGCAACAAAAGAAGCTTTCATAACACTCAAAGACCACAAGCCTAATTTCCATAACAATCCAACATGTAGACTAATAAACCCATCCAAATCTGAATTGGGCAAAATAAGCAAGAAAATTCTGGAAAAAATAATAAAGAACGTAAAATCAAACTCTGAATACAACCTCTGGAAGAACACATACGAAGTTATCCAATGGTTAAAAAAACTCAATAAACAAAGTAATACAGTATTCATCACATTTGACATAGTTGACTTTTACCCATCTATAGATGAGGAACTACTCACCAAAGCCCTGAAGTTTGCCAGTAACCACACAGACATAGCAGGGTCAGAAATGGAAATCATTCTCCACACCAAGAAAACATTACTACACAGCAAAAATGAAACCTGGATCAGGAAAACCAACAGAAATTCAACATTCAACGTAACCATGGGATCATATGATGGTGCAGAAACATGTGAACTGGTCGGACTATTCATGCTGTCCAACATCAAGAAAAAACTCGGAAAACAAGTCGGACTATACAGAGACGATGGCCTTGCTGCACTGACCAACAACCCAAGAACCATCGAAAACAAGAAGAAAGAACTATGCAAAATCTTCCAAAACCACAACTTAAAGATTACCATTGAAGCAAACAAAAAGGTAGTGAACTACTTAGACATAACATTGGATCTCAACAATCACATATATAAACCATACAAGAAACCCAACGACACACCTCTTTATGTAAACACCAAAAGTAACCACCCACCATCTGTATTAAAGACCATACCCCATGGCATAAACAAGAGGCTATCAAACTTGTCATGCAATGAGAGAGTGTTCAACAATGCAGCAGCAGAATACCAGGAGGCACTACAAACAAGTGGATACAATTACAAATTACAATACAACCCAGACAACAACACAAACAAAAGCAAGAAAAATAGGAAAAGAAAAATCATATGGTATAACCCCCCATACGACGTGAAACTCAAAACAAACATAGGGAAGAATTCTTCAAAATTTTAACAACATTTCCAAAAGAACACAAACTGTCCAAAATATTTAACAAAAACACTGTCAAACTATCGTACTCATGTATGCCCAACCTTAAAAACCTAATTGACGCATCCAACAAAATGAAAATCAACACAGCAAAGAAGGGTGAAGAAAGGAAAATCTTGCAATTGCACCAGAAAAGAGCAGTGCCCACTAGACAATAAATGTCTCCACAACAACATTGTATACCAGGCTACTGTGACATCAGAAAATGAAAAAGAAACATACATAGGGATCACTGAAAACCACTTCAAAACCAGATATGCAAACCACAAACAGTCATTTAATAAAGAAAAATATAAAAACCAAACAGAACTGAGCAAATATATCTGGAAACTTAAAGACGCAAAAACAAGCTACAATATATCCTGGAAAATCATAAAAAGAGCATCACCATACAGCAATGTTTCAAAAAGGTGCAACCTATGTTTAACTGAAAAATGGTTAATACTATGCAAACCACACTTAGCAACTTTAAACACCAAAACAGAAATAGTAAACAACTGCAGGCATAAATGGAAATCGTTGTTAGTGAACACATCCAAAACAAAAACCTGAAAGCCCCAAAAAACACGTGCATCCAACCCGCACGTGCAAACAACCGCAAACGTGAGCCCACACGCTATATAACATCGGCGGTGGGCAAACAAAAACCATCCTGATGACAGCGCAACGCCGCTAGAAACAAATTTGTCAGATTTCTCTTTTTTAGTACCTTACGAGCGTATTTTAACAAATGTTGCTCCCCAAGGGGTCGAGCACTCAAAAAATCATTTGGGTATTTTAATCACTTTGATCTATATTATATATATATATATATATATATATATATATATATATATATATATATATATATATATATATATATATAAAATAATGATTAAAAGCACGGCACGGGATCTGAAGAGAGGAAGGACCTCGAAACAAGTTTGTCGTCCCGGGTTTTAAGATTTGCTTTTAATCATTATTTTAGCTGCTCCCGCATGGTTGAGCACTTTTCCAAAGAAAAGCCGGAAAATATATTACCAGCTTATATATATATATATATATATATATATATATATATATATATATATATATATATATATATTATATAATATATGTCTCTATTTGACACCAAGAGCACAGACACAATCAGCCGTGTCTCCCTGATGAGTCCGATCCAGCGGACGAAAGGCCTGGGAGCAGGCAATACAAATAAATGTGCCTTCAAGAGAGATTATGATGGTTCCCTCAGGCAGCTAGTGAAGGGCTTCTCATAGTTATAATATACTGTTCAAAAAAGAAACGCAAAATGCCAAGCTGCCGATTTGAAACACAATTTATTGAAGCTCAGTGTGACAACACGTTTAATGTGAAAATGACAAAAACAGGTCATCAGTAGGACAGAAGTCTCCCCTGTAATGCTGTGGTAAAGAACCAGCCCCAGACCCTCAGGGAAATCGCCAGGCCGCTTCCAAAGTCAGTAACGGCTGTGACCCCCTCTGGCTGCAATGGTAGCCTGGCATCTGCGGGCAATGAAGCAATAATGTTCCTGATTGTCTGCTGTGGGATGGCCGCCCACTCGGCCTGCAATGCCGGAACAGTTCATTTGGAGTCGCTGGGGCGTTGGCCCTCACTCTCAGGCGTCTGTCCAAAACGTCCCAAACGTGCTCAATAGGATTCAAATCCGGGGAAAGAGAGGGCCAGGCCAGGGTGTTGATGTTGTTGGCGGTAAAGAAGGCTGTGGTCAGGCGTGCTGTGTGGGGCCTGGCGTTGTCCTGCTGGAACACGGCCCTGGGAGTGGCCATTAGAGGCAGGACGTGTGGCTGAACAATGACCTGGACGTACTGCTGGGCTGTCAGGTGACCTTCCACGCGCACCAGCTGGCTCCTGCCTGTGTTGCTGATGGCCCCCCATACCATGACATTGCCGCCACCATGCGGAGGTGCCTCGTCGACGCAGTTCTGCTGGTTGCGTTCATTAACCCGGCGGTAAACCCTTCGCCTCCTGTCATGGCGCTGCAGCAGAAACTGTGACTCATCCGAGAACCAGACGTGTCGCCAATGGTTCCTCAGTGTCCAGTGTCTGTGTTGCGTAGCCCATTGCAGTCTGGTCTGTCGATGGCGCCCCGTCATTACGTTGCCACGTAGGGGCCTGTAAGCCCTCAGCCCAGCAGCATGCAGCCTGTTCCGGACAGTCTGGTCGGAGATGCGACGGACACCAGCGCATGCCTGGACAGTGGACGAGGCCGGCAGGAAGCGATTGCGGAGATGTCTGAGCCGTATAAAGCGGTCCTGGGCTGGCGTTGTGATATGAGGTCGGCCTGACCTCGGGGCATCAGCTGATGACCCTGTCCTCTGGAAGCGAGTCCAAAGTCGGCATATGGTACTGGGGGAGACATTCAAAGCATGGGCCACATCAGTTGCACTCTGACCAACTTGCAAACGACCCAGGGCGTTTTCTCTCTCTGCTGGGCTCAAACGTGGCATGCTGTTTTTTGGTACGGTGTGCCTGCCGGTTGCCAAAATGACCCGGCTTTTATACTGCACAATGACCATGGTGTGTGTGTGTTCACCACTGAGTTGGGCATGCTTTGCAGGCGAAACAACAGAAGCACAACCCAATGTTTGCACTGTCGCACCTGGCCCACAACACGCACGTGCACATAGTGACAACCTGAATCAATGTTATACTAGCACGTCGACGTTCAAGACATACATCAGGGGCGGTTTTTGGCGTGTTCTCAACTGTATGGTCCACCCCAGGTGGCAAAATTTCATTTTGCGTTTCTTTTTTGAACAGTATATATTCCCCCATTTTCTTCATCTTCAATGTTTTATTTTTTTTTTTTTTTTTAAGTTCAAATCTTTGCCAAGTCATTACTATAACGACTGAAGAATTGTTAACCTGCACTTGTTTTCCCCCACTACTTAATTGTTCAGCATTCTATATATATATATATATATATATATATATAAAATATATATATATATATATATATATATATATATATATATATATATATATATATATATATATATATTTTCACAGGTAGAATTTTCCGTTGCCCGCACCGCACCACAACCAAACAATGAGAACAGGCAGATTAAAAATATACAAGGTAAAAACAAGTTCTTCATTTTCTCCACACAAGGGTAAAATCAACATTAAAACTCTCTCTCTCTCTCTCTCTCTCTCTCTCTCTCTCTCTTTCTGTTCCCCCCTCTCTCTCTCTCTCTTTCCTTCTCTCTTTCTCTCCCTCTCTCTCTCTCTCTCTGTCGCTCTTTCTCTCCCTCCCTCTCTCTTTCTCCTCCCCACCCCCCTTTTCTCCTTCTTTCTCTCTGTGTTCTTCTTTGGGACTCTCTCTCTCTCTCTCTCTCTCTCTCTCCTCTCTCTCTCTCCTCTCTCTCTCTCTCTCTCTCTCTCTCTCTCTCTTGTCTTTGTCCTTGTGTTTCTCTTTCCCTCACTCTCTAGTCCTCTCTCTCTCTCAATTTTCTCCCACCCCCACCCCTCCCCACTTCCCTCTCTCTTTTCTTCCTTCCATCCGTACCCCCTCTACCCCAATCCCTACTATCCCTAGACCACAAACACCCCTCCCCCACCCCTCCTCCAGCTTCCCATCCTTTCGTTATTCTTCTACCAGTTGTTCCACGACCACCACCACCACCTACTTTCCCCCCCCCCTTCCCCCCTCCCCCCCCCCCTCTCTCTCTCTCTTCTTGCATTGAGTTTGTGTTTTTGCGTAGCACGTGAATGATATGTAACAGGAGGAACTGGATGTAGCCTATGCCCAACACTGAACTGTTTTTTCTTGACTGTTTTCAAACTGGTCACATTTCACACTCTCCTGATGAAGCCTGTGGGCGAAAGCTCGAGTTTTAATGTTGATTTTACCCTTGTGTGGAGAAAATGAAGAACTTGTTTTTACCTTGTATATATATATATATATATATATATATACAATCCCTTAGTTTTTACATGAATGTGGAAGACGAGACACAATCAGAGTTCTTGAATGAAAATGATGGCGATGATGTTCCTCCTTTCCTCCACCACCACCCCTCTCTCGCTTTTTTGAGAATTTGGAAAATCACACACACACACACACACACACACACACACACACGCACACACACACACACACACACACACACACACACACACACACACACACACACACACGTTCGTGCGCATGCGCATGAAGAGAGGAGAGGAGAGAGAGAGAGAGAGAGAGAGAGAGAGAGAGAGAGAGAGAGAGAGAGAGAGCAATAAAAGTTTGATGAAGAGAGTTCTCCTTCCCCATTCGGGGTTTTTTTTTTCTTCTTTTTTTTAAATTTATTTTATTTTTATTTTTTTTAATACAAAATTTGGAGATTGAACCACAACGCTGTTTGAATCAAAATGCTTGTCAGTTCAGGCTGCCCCACCCCCACCCCTCACCCCCCACCCCACCCCTCACCCCCACCCCCACCCCCACCCCTCACCCTCACCCACCACCCCACCCCCACCCCACCCCTCACCCTCAAAGCGAAAAGTCTTCTGACGTCACAGTATATGCAGAAATTCTGGTTCGTGCAATCGCAGCCCGAGCCCTGGCAATCCACAGGGAGCAGTCAAGGTCAAGTCCTCTAGAGGCAAGCTCGAAGATGAAGGCCCTGCACAACTGATGAGTCACTTCGGTGGTGTTCTGTGGCACCTGTCCTCATCCAGCATACGCAGGACACCACATGCTACATCTCGTGCTGCTGACAATAATTGCACGGCTCTGAAATCGGCGTGAGTGACCAGCCGCCGTGGCGAAGTGGTTAGCGTCGCGGACTCCCGGCTGGGAGGTCGTGGGGTTCGAATCCCATCAGAGTCATGTGGGTTTTTCTGCCTCGACCGGCTCCTACCCAGAGTTGAGTTTGCTGCGGACTCAGTTGGGAAGACTGGGACCACACAGTCGAGTTTCATCCACTTAATGGATGCGTTTCTGAGAGTGTTGCTCAAATTTCCTGACCAACACTGCAGGTGCCTGTATCTCTCGGGCCTGGTTGACGCCGGGATATATTATGAAAGGAAGCGTAGAGAACAGCCCTGTCATGTAGTCTCAGACCGAAATGGAAATCCGTAGCATCTTTTTTTTTTTTTGCTGTCCCAACCTCTGCGCCACCTCAGAGGCAGTGCACACACGCCGCTCATTCCGACACCCCGTCCACAGCCACAGCCCGGTCAGCCCCGCCGCAGCCCCGGCACCGACAATCCACAGGAGCAGTCAATGTCAAGTCGTCAAGAGGCAACCCACCGGAGAAGACACTGCACTGCTGCCGAGTCACTTCGGTGGTGTTCAGTGGCGCCTGTTCTGATCTAACATACGCAGGACACCACCTACTAAGCCCCCTACTGACAACAATAATTGCTTAGTCGCGGAGCCGGCGTGAGTGAGCTCTCCCTCCGGAGGGCGCCACCACGTCCGTCCAACGACAGCCCCCATGGACTCGCCGATACCGGTGACCACGACAGAACCAAACCAAGGCCACAGACGTGGAGAGGACATCGAAACTGAGGTCACCATGAGAGCAGGGCATGAAGGGCCACAGAATTTGAGACGGTTTTTTTTTAATGCTGGTCGATGAGAATGAGGATGATTAAGATGATGCTACGGATTTCCATTTCGGTCTGATACTACATGACAGGGCTGTACTCTACGCTTCCTTTCATAATATATCCCGGCGTCAACCAGGCCCGAGAGATACAGGTACCTGCAGTGTTGGTCAGGAAATTTGAGCAACACTCTCAGAAACGCATCCATTAAGTGGATGAAACTCGACTGTGTGGTCCCAGTCTTCCCAACTGAGTCCGCAGCAAACTCAACTCTGGGTAGGAGCCGGTCGAGGCAGAAAAACCCACATGACTCTGATGGGATTCGAACCCACGACCTCCCAGCCGGGAGTCCGCGACGTTAACCACTTCGCCACGGCGGCTGGTCAACGTAGCATCATCTTAATCATCCTCATTCTCATCCATCAGCATAAAAAAAATGTCTCAAATTCTGTGGCCCTTCATGCCCTGCTCTCATGGTGACCTCAGTTTCGATGTCCTCTCCACGTCTGTGGCCTTGGTTTGGTTCCGTCGGGGTCACCGGTATCGGCGAGTCCATGGGGGCTGTCGTTGGACGGACGTGGTGGCGCCCTCCGGAGGGAGAGCTCACTCACGCCGGCTCCGCGACTGAGCAATTATTGTCGTCAGTAGGGGGCTTAGTAGGTGGTGTCCTGCGTATGTTAGATCAGAACAGGCGCCACTGAACACCACCGAAGTGACTCGGCAGCAGTGCAGTGTCTCCTCCGATGGGTTGCCTCTTGACGACTTGACACTGACTGCTCCCTGTGGACTGCCGGTGCCGGGGCTGTGGCGGGGCCGACCGGGCTGTGGCTGTGGACGGGGTGTTGGAATGGGCGGCGTGGGTGCACTGCCTCTGAGGTGGCGCAGAGGTGGGACAGCAAAAAAAAAAAAAAAAAAAAAAATCGGCGTGAGTGACTGATCCTCTGGAGAGGACCACCACGTCCCCATGAACTTGACATCAAAGACTTTTGACGAGCTCACCATGCGTATAGCCATGGAAAGGAAATCAGAATTGAGGTCACCACGACAGCATGGGATATAGGTCAGAATTTGAGATAAAAAAAAAAAAGAAAGTGATAATCAGAATGACAGAAACGATGCCATGGAGCACCATTCTGGTCAGAGACAACATCACAGAGATGTACACTGTGCTTCCTCGTGGAACATACTGTGACGTCAGAAGACTCGCGTGAAATGTTTTACCCTGTGTGAATGAGGATCACCAGAAAGTTTTTTCATTTCATGCTGTTACCCTGATGAGTCTTGTAATAGTAAAATGAAAAATGTAATGGTTGTGTTAAACGCGAATCAGTGGTTTGAGAGGTTGGTATTCATGTCAGACAAAGTTATTGACAGATCCACTGACATGTAGATAGGAGTGATGCTCGTTGTGTTATTCACTGCAAAGTTTATTGTTGGTATTTTAAATCACATGCCGCTTTTGGTTTGTTCTCCCCGCCCCTGTGACTTTCTAGGGTCGTTTTTCACGAGACTCAATTGGTTCATGAGGACCAGTCCTCGTTCTTAACAAAATGTCTTGGTGGCTGAATTGATGGTGTTTTTTTGCTTTGTTTCGTTAATCTTGCACTTTCAACTCTGGTCAGATCACTGGTCAACTTTCTGGTGCTTCGAGCAGTCGTGAGCAAAGACGTTGGCCCTGCTGTGTGTGTATTGAAGCTGTTTGTTGGTTCGACTTCGACGCGGACTATCCTCTCGGGCTGGTTGGCCTGAGAGACTGAGTTTCAGTGTTGTCGTTGTTCTGACCCTCATTAGGACTGACCACAGGGTCAGCGCGGTGCAGTTTGTCCAGTTGCACCCAGAGGGCGACCCGTTACCAGTGCATCTCATGTCCCAGCTGGGTAGCCTGGGTGACGAGTTTCTTGCCGCCTGTTCTGGGTGCTGCAGAGAAAACTGCTACCAGCCGTTTAGCCACTCAGACTGTGGTGCATCCCTTGGTCATGACTCCTACGTTGTCATGGCCATGGCTTTTACACTGTCGTGATTATGACTTCCACACAGTCTAGGTCGAGTCGTGACTTCCACGTTATGTTAGTCATGACTTGCACATTGTCTTAGTCATGACTTCAACGTCTGTGTGCGTACATGCCTATACGTGCATATATCTGTGCCTGCTTTAAGGGTGGGGACGTAGAGTTTGCACATATGTCTGTCCATGCGTTAAAGTGTGGTGAAGAAGAATTAGTGGGGAATGATTGTCAGTTCTTGCATTAAGGTGTGTATTTTTTCACAATGTGAGTGCATGCACGCGTGCGTATATTTGTAAGTGTACATTTATTGAATGAATTCTAACGGTCGATGTATCTCTCCACTACTATCTTTATAGCTGAACACAGGTGTACCTATGTCTCTTGACGTTATCCTTGTCTTAACTCACCGGACGTCAAGTTACAAGGTTCACCTGAAGTCGAGTTACAAGGTTCACCAGAAGTCGTTCACAAGGTTCACCAGAAGTCAAGTTACAATGTTCACCAGAAGTCGTTCACAAGGTTCACCAGAAGTCGTTCACAAGGTTAACCAGAAGTCAAGTTACAAGGTTCACCAGAAGTCAAGTTATAAGGTTCACCAGAAGTCAAGTCACAAGGTTCACCAGAAGTCAAGTCACAATGTTCACCAGAAGTCAAGTCACACGGTTCACCAGAAGTCAAGTTATAAGGTTCACCAGAAGTCAAGTCACAAGGTTCACCAGAAGTCAAGTCACAATGTTCACCAGAAGTCAAGTCACACGGTTCACCAGAAGTCAAGTTATAAGGTTCACCAGAAGTCAAGTCACAAGGTTCACCAGAAGTCAAGTCACAATGTTCACCAGAAGTCAAGTCACACGGTTCACCAGAAGTCAAGTTATAAGGTTCACCAGAAGTCAAGTCACAAGGTTCACCGGTGGTCAAGTTACAAGGTTCACCAGAAGTCAAGTTACAAGGTTCACCAGAAGTCAAGTCACAAGGTTCACCGGAGGTCAAGTTACAAGGTTCACCGGAAAGTCAAGTTATAAGGTTCATCAGAAGTCAAGTTACAAGGTTCACCAGAAGTCAAGTCACAAGGTTCACCAGAAGTCAAGTTACAAGGTTCACCAGAAGTCAAGTTACAAGGTTCACCAGAAGTCAAGTTACAAGGTTCACCAGAAGTCAAGTCACATGGTTCACCAGAAGTCAAGTTACAAGGTTCACCAGAAGTCAAGTTATAAGATTCACCAGAAGTCAAGTCACAAGGTTCACTGAAAGTCAAGTCATAAGGTTCACTAGAAGTCAAGTCACAAGGTTCACTACAAGTCAAGTCACATGGTTCACCAGAAGTCAAGTTATAAGGTTCACCAAAAGTCAAGTTACAAGGTTCACCAGAAGTCAAGTCACAAGGTTCACCAGAAGTAAAGTTATAAGGTTCACCAGAATTCAAGTCACACGGTTCGCCAGAAGTCAAGTTATAAGGTTCACCAGAAGTCAAGTCACAAGGTTCACCAGAAGTCAAGTCACATGGTTCACCAGAAGTCAAGTCACAAGGTTCACCAGAAGTCAAGTCACATGGTTCACTAGAAGTCAAGTCACAAGGTTCACCAGAAGTCAATTCGCAAGGTTCACCAGAAGTCAAGTTACAAGGTTCACTAGAAGTCAAGTTACATGGTTCACCAGAAGTCAAGTTACATGGTTCACCAGAAGTCAAGTCACAAGGTTCACCAGAAGTCTAGTTATAAAGTTCACCAGAAGTCAAGTCACAAGGTTCACCAGAAGTCAAGTCGCAAGGTTCACCAGAAGTCAAGTTACAAGGTTCACTAGAAGTCAAGTTACATGGTTCACCAGAAGTCAAGTTACATGGTTCACCATAAGTCAAGTTACAAGGTTCACCAGAAGTCAAGTTACAAGGTTCACCAGAAGTCAAGTCACAAGGTTCACCATAAGTCAAGTTGCAAGGTTCACCAGAAGTCAAGTCACAAGGTTCACCATAAGTCAAGTTACAAGGTTCACCAGAAGTCAAGTTACAAGGTTCACCAGAAGTCAAGTCACAAGGTTCACCATAAGTAAGTCACAAGGCTCACCATAAGTCAAGTTACAAGGTTCACCAGAAGTCAAGTCACAAGGTTCACCATAAGTCAAGTTACAAGGTTCACCAGAAGTCAAGTCACAAGGTTCACCAGAAGTCAAGTTACAAGGTTCACCTGAAGTCGAGTTACAAGGTTCACCTGAAGTCAAGTCACAAGGTTCACCAGAAGTCAAGTCACAAGGTTGAGGAATGAACTGAGTTCGTCACCAAGCTGACCTCATCATGTTGCAGCATCCCACTCCTCTCTCTGCCTGGTCCTGCTTCTCACCCTGTCCTTTGTACGTAGTATACTCTGTCAGAGAGAGAGAGAGAGAGAGAGAGAAGAGAGAGAGAGAGAGAGAGAGAGAGAGAGAGAGAGAGAGAGACAGACAGACAGAGAGACAGACAGACAGACAGACAGACAGACAGACGGACAGAGGTTTTTTGCTCTGTCTTGCGTTTCTGATTGTAATGTATCTATACAAAATCAGTTATTTCAGAGCATAATTAGTGTACACCATGGTGGAACGATAGACGGTTGTTATTATGACTATTATTACCTTAAATACTTCTACAGCGCCTATACTTGGTTAGAGACCAAAGCTCTAAGCACTTTACAATCCGCACACATCATACACATACTACCACCTGCATTTGTAGAGCTGACTAAAGAGCTACCCGCTAGCGCTTCGTACAGTCTATCGGTCACTCATTTTTCCTTCTCTCAGAGTATGCTGTATCTGTCTATGTGTCATCCATACCTATGGCCAAATTGGCCTTTTCTTTTTCGAAAACTGGTGAAAGGGTTTTTACACACAGAACTTTGGTTGCTTATGTAGTCTCATTCCAAGGACTTCTGGGAAAGTGGAATGAGTAACACAGTTAAATGACAGTGAAAAATCTCTCGATTCAGATATGGCCAAGTGGAGACGCGAACCAGCACCACTGATCCTATGCTCTTGTAACTGAGATGCCTCCAGCCTCAAATTGTTCATGTCATTCGTTTTCAGGAAGAAGTTGTGACTGTGCACAACCTCTGTGTTCAAAAATAGGTGCTCATACCGTTTGCTAAGGCGATGCTTAATCATGTAGAGAAGGGAATCTGTCCAGCTGTGGAAAATGGATTGCATGCACGTTCAACAATGCTGCCATGCGACCCATTTCCAACAGGCCCCTTTTGTGTGACAGAGTAACAGTACCTAGAAACGGTCTTTCACTGATGACTGTGTTAAATGATACGCAAGTTTTATGTGGTTTAAGAAAGTTCTGGTGCTATTGTCCACCTGAAAGAAAACCTTGTAATTTACGATGAAAAGTTACCTTTCACACACAGAGACACTACAAACCTTGTGTCACGAGTTTGTCACGAGGCCTACGACGATTGACCCATCTAGGGTGGCGGAATTATTCATTTATTTATTGTCGTTGCTGTTGTCGTGTATCCGTCCCTTAATGTGGCTTGTAGTGCGTTTGCACCTTAATGTCGTTCAGCTCAGGTTAGGTTTATTTTCTCTCTCTCTCTCTAATTCCACTGCCGTGCAATTCGTTCTGCGGGTTTACGGTGGCTGTACCTTCGCTTGAACTGG
>JAFLJL010014448.1:0-13485 GCA_018398815.1 Conus ventricosus | reverse complement strand
GAAAGGCTCTACAATATTAAGTCATTCCACGCAAATAGAGACCGTTCCTAATATTTGAAATTGTCTAAAATAGGCAAAATGGGTGTGGCGTCAGTGACAATCTTATGAAAGGAATTCTTATTAGCTGGCAAACTTAGACATTGAAAAACTAAAGTTACCATCGTCGTTCTTTACAACGGTGAGGATATTAAGGTCATAACAACCAGCGACAAAATTAATATTAGTCTAAATAGAAACGATCTTACAGGACTAAATTGGATTAATCTTACACATTTAGGCCTTATAGGATTTTATTATACTGTACAAGTTTTAACAGAGGGCATGATAAAAACAATAACTGGATTAGATTAAATTCTATTATAAAACTATGGAGCAGTTAAACTTTATGACAAAAACCCCTCATTGTTCATTAATTTGTGGACAAACTGGTTGTGGAAAAACAATATTTATACTCAACCTGTTACAAACAGTTTATCGTTATAATTTTGATCATATTGTGATTTTCTGCCCAACACTTAAATGGAACAAAGCATATCATGATAGAAGGTTTATATGGTCTGATGATAACATATTTTTAGTTAATCTAGCAATAAACTGAGTGAGTGTCTAGAATGCTTTTTTATATTGTTTGAAGGAACGCAGACACTATTTATTATAGATGACTGTTCAGCAGAAAGAGACATAGTTAAAAAGAGAAACACTTTGTCGAAACTAGCTTTCAGTGGAAGACATGCTGGGATAAGTGTGTGGATTTTATGCCAAAAGTATAACTCAGTTTTAAAAGACTTTAGAGAACAGTTAAAGACTGTAGTTTTATTTCACATGAAAGACAAAGATGCATTTGATGAATGTTTGCGTGAAAATGATGTTATTGAAAATGACCAGGGAAAAACACAGGATTAAACAAAAATTAAAGTCTGAAAAGTTTAGTAAATTAGTATTGAAAACGGATAACCCTACACAGTATGTCTGTTTGTAGATAATCGTTATTTTTTAGTTATTGAAGTCTTACTTGTCAGAGAACAGGAAAACACCGATTCTAGGTCGCCCTAGCCCCGAACCTAGGTGAGGGCTAGGGTGAGTTAGAATCGGTGTTTTCCTGTTCTCTACAGGGGAGAGAGGCGACGAGGAAAGACTTGGGAGAATCTTTCGGTGGATTTTTTTAAGCTGAGTGAAAAACCTGTTGAGACTATCCCCATTCTTTTCTGTTCTACACTTCGGAATTCTGAGAGTAGAAATTTCTTAGTAATTTAATAAAGAAGGGGTGGTATTTTTTCCAAAAGTCTAAGTGTTATATCCCTGGGTAAGAACGCGTATGGAGTAAGATTGTGTGTGATGTGAGATATTTATTTCTGTCTCGTCTGTGCTTTACAGTGGTGACCCCGAATCCCCAGGGTTAGGCTTTGTTTTAGTAGCATAAAGTATAAAATTTTGCACACGTAATTTCATTTAAAAAGTCCATGTATTTTTTTATGTTGTAATTTAATCCCGTCTCCAGTTTTACGGGGACACTACTGTGTAAATAGATAGTTTTCTGTAGTATCGAGGGTGTACTTCATTTTCCTTCCTTTGTTACTGTCTATCTCTCTTGGCTCCCTGTTTGATTGTATCTTTCTTCTTTAATACTTTTATATGTTTAAGTTTATGTGTGAATACCACCCCTTTGTAGTGTAGGGTATTTTGTACATTTGGTAGTGTAGTTTTGTTTTGTATAGTTTGTGGTGTAAATTGTTTTGTGTGTTTTGTAAGTGATATAGAGTAATATTTGCATTTTGTAGGTTTCTTTTTCTCTTCCATTGTATTGTCTTATATAATTTTTTTTTTTGTGTGGACTTGTGATTTAAAACATTTGTGTGTGCTTAGAAAATATGATACTAAAAGTAAATTTCAATTCAACATTGTATTTTTGGTGACATAAATTTATTAATTTTGATTAAAGAATTGTTGTATAGTATTTTTAAACATGGATCCGGATAGATTTGCGTTGTTAACCTCACAGGCAAAAGAGTTAGGTTTGGCTGGTCCAGAACTTCAAGATTTTGTGGATAAATACTTGGAAAGAGAAGAGAAAATCAAACTCAAAAAACTTGACTTAGGCCGCTAAAAAAGAAAAAGAACAGAGACTTGGCAGCTAAACTGGATAAGGAAGAAAAGGATAGAGCAGCTAAACTGGATAAAGAAGAGAGAGATGTAGCTGTAAAGAAAACAGGAAAGACAGGCTCAGATAGCTAAAGAAGAGAGAGATGTAGTTGAAAGAGAAAAGGACAGACAGGCTCAGATAGCTAAAGAAGAGAGAGATGCAGCTGAAAGAGAAAAGGAAAGACTTGCTCAATAGCTAAAGAGGAAAGAGAAATAGTTCAGAGAGAAAAGGAAAGATTGGCTCAGTTTCAGGCTGATAAAGAACAAGGTGAAAGAGAGTTAATGCGATTGAAATTTGAAAAGAGAGCTCATAGACAACAGGAAAGTGAGAGAGAGGAATCGGCTGTTAAAGAAAGAACTAGCTGAACTTGAATTAGAGAGAGAGAAGATTAAGTTTTCTGCGAAGTAATACATGAGCAGGGTGATCAGAACAATGGTTCTCAGTCTGGTACTAAAGCAGTACGTTATCCTAGATGCCTTATTTTAATGAATCTAAGGATAATATGGACTCATACCTATTTCGTTTTGAAACATTTGCTGAGAATGTGAAATGGGATGAAAAGAGTGGGGTATGTTCTTGGGTGTACATTACAAGGCAGTGCGTTGTCTTTGTATCATACTCTGTGTGCAAGTGGTCCTGTAAATATAAAGAACTCAAGAAAGCTTTGCTTGCAAAGTTTCAGTGTACAAAAGATGGTTACAGAGATAAGTTTAGAAATTCTAAACCAGAGAAAGATGAATCTTTTGTGTCATACGCCACTCGTTTCACACATTTGTTTGATCGTTGGGTGGAACTTTCAGATATAAATTTGTCATATGAATGTCTTCGTGATTTGCTATTATGTGAACAAAATTTTGTCTTCTGTGAGCAAAGAATTGGAGTTTTTCTACGTGAACGTAGTTTGAAAACATGTGCTGAACTCTTAGAAGCGGCAGAAAGCTACCGTTTGGCTCATCCAAATAAAGTGTGTCACGTGGGAACAAGTTTGAAATTGGCATGTCTACTTCAAATGGACAAAATGGGAAAACACAGCAGGGTTACCAGACAGGTTTCCCCGCTCCAAGCTTCCCATTCCCCAAAACCCACAGTCCCAGTACTCTCGTGCTCAAAACCAGCAGTTTTCTGATCGTGGTGGACAATATTTTTCAGGTTCAGAGGTCGTGGTGGTCGCAGAGGAAATGGTCGGAGTTTGTACTCGCAAGGATTTGTGAGATGTTTTGAATGTGGTGGTAAAAGGTCATTACAGAAAGGAATGTGCAACATTTCAGAGAAGGTCACGTTCACAATCTCCAAAACAGCACAAAGAAGTTGGCATTGTTTCTTTTGCGTTGCAGGCTTCTGTGGATGCAGAGGTGCTGTGTTCTTCGTTGACTTCAGAGTCTAGTTCCTTACCCATTTGTGATGGAACAGTGAATGGCTTTCAGGTGTCAGTTTCTACGTGATTCGGGTGCAACAACTGCAGGAGTTAGGTCACTTTCGTCCAGATCAGTATGTGGAAAGACGCAGAAAGTGGTTACTTTTGGTGGAAATACTGAGGAGTTTCCTGTCGCATCTGTGGAGGTGGATACAGTATTTTTTCAGGTTCTCTGTTATGCTGTGTCATAGATGAGCCCATCGCAGATCTCATTTTGGGGAATGTTTCAGGTGTTACTCCATTACAGGTCTCATCATGAATGATAGTCCTCCGATTGCAGCTGCTGTGGAAACAAGGCGCAGAAGAGGCAGGAACAGAAGGAAAGGCTGAGTTAGACATTCCAGTGTCGGATTTGTGTTTGTCAACAGAAGAATTGATCATCTGCAGGAAAAAGATGTTTCATTGGCTAAGTTCCAAAACTGGTTCATCTGGCGAGTGTATTCAAACAAAACAGAGTTCATGTTCGTTTGTGAAGGAAAAATGTGTTTTGTTTCGTTCATTTTCCAGGGGGATACGCACTTGTCACAGATTGTGGTTCCAGAGACGGTTCGACAGAAGGTGCTGTTTACAGCTCATGATGCTTTACTTGCAGGTCATTGTGGTGTCAGGAAAACATTGGCTAGAGTTCGGAATCGTTTCTGGTGGCCAGGAGTAGTAAGATGTCAAGACTTATTGCAGGACATGTGAAATTGTCAAAAGTGTTCTCAAAAGGGTCGTACTCCTGATGTTCCGTTGTCTCAGATGCCAAGGATAGAAGAGCCGTTCTACAGAGTAGCAGTAGACATTGTGGGTCCTTTTTCTCCACCTTCAGAGGACAATCACAGGTATTTGTTGACAATTGTTGATGTGGCTAAACGTTTTCCTGAGGCTATTCCGCTCAAGACGATTGATTCGATACTGTAGCAGAGGCATTGTTCACAGTATTTTGTCGTCTGGGTTTTCCAGTTGAACTTCTGTCAGATAATGGTTCGCAGTTCACTTCAGGAATGTTCAAAAGTTTTTGAAATTACTTTCAAAGGTGTACATTCTTCTCCTTATCATGCTCAGTCAAATGGTGTGGTAGAAAGATTCCATGGCACTTGAAGCCAATGATAAAGAAGATGGTTAAAGGTAATGTCAGACAGTGGCACAGACAGGTGCTCCACTCTTGTTTGCTTGTCGTGAACTTCCAAATGATTCTACAGGTTATTCACCTTTTGAGTTATTGTTTGGTCGCAGGGCTAGAGGTCCCATAGATTTTCTAGCTGATGCATGGCTGGAAAGCGAAAATGTGGCGGAAGCAAAGAATGTGTGCGAGTATATGTGTGATTTGAGAAACAACATAGCTGATATGTGCCAGATTGCTCATGACTCTGTTGACAAGACTGCAAAAGTACAGAAGAAGTACCATGACAAACGTTCTCGTGTTCGTTTGTTTCAAGTGTCTGACGAAGTACTTGTATTTCTTCCTACAACTACGAACAAACTGTTGATGACATGGAAAGGTCCCTACAAGATTGTAGAAGTACTTGACTTTGACTATGTCGTTGACATGGGTGGCAAAAGGAGAATTTTGCATCCAAACATGCTGAAACACTTTCACAGGCGAGAAGGTTTGACTGCTGTTGTGAGTGTGAATGGTTTGACACAACCATTTCAGGACATTCTACCTCATACGTTTTGTTCCTCAAAGATTGAATGTTGAAACTGACGGTAGACATGGTGTGACGGTCACAGAGTGAATGTTCCAGTGAGAGGTTTATGTAGCTGTTTTGCCTTCAGTTGACACTGATGATGAACATTTAGCGAAGATACCTACTTTGGACACTTCTACTAGTGAGACGTGCTCTGACGTTCATTACTCTGACAAGTTGTCTGTGACAGAACAGAGAGAAATTTCTGACGTATTTAGCAAGTACGAGTCAATTTTGACAAGTAATCCTGGTTGTTGTTCTCTAAATATTGCGCACAACATTAGTTTGAGACGAAATAAAACCAATTTTCAGGAAACAGTACCCTCTTCCTTTTCTTCTCAGGAAACGATTAAGGAAGAGGTACAGGAAGAGTTGAATTTAGGAGTCATTGAACCGTCCCAGTCTCCTTATTCCGCTCCTGTTGTGTTGGTTAAAAACCAGATGGTTTCCACTAGATTCTGTTGTGATTACAGAGAACTTAACAAAGTTACTCGTACGGATGCTGAACCGATTCCTGATCCAGAGGAGTTTTTTCAAGGTTTGTCTCAGGCTCATTACTTCACCAAGATTATGATTTAACGAAAGGTTACTGGCAGATTCAGTGAAGAAAGATGATAGAGATAAGACGGCTTTCAGACACCCCTAGGGTTGTTTCAGTGGGTGAGGATGCCATTTGGCTTAGTGACAGCTCCAGCGACGTTTGCTAGGGCTATGCGTGCTTTAAAGTTAGGTGAGTCAGCATTGAATTTCTTCGACGACATTCTCATCTTCAGTAAGATGTGGTGTGGTCATTTGAAGGATGTTGAGGAAGTGCTAGAAAAGCTAAAGCAGACAGGTTTGACAGCTCGTCCTTCGAAGCTCTATGCTGGATTTCAAGAATTGAATTTCTTGGGACATACAGTTGGTCATGGTTCCTTGCAGCCAGACAAGGAAAAAGGTTGAGAAGATTCTTCATGTTACTCCTCCATCTACAAAGAGGCAAGTGCGTGCGTTACTGGGGTTGGTTGGATACTACAGACGTTTTATCCACAACTTTGCGTCGCTTACTGCTCCTATCAGCGATTTGTTGTCAGGAAAGGCTACAAAGAAGTTGGAGTGTGGTCGTCTGCTTGTCAGTCTGCCTTGGAGGAGTTTGAAGAAGAGGTTGTCTCAAGTCCGATTTTGCTGTTACCGGATTTGAGGAAGCCATTTGTGGTTCGGTCGGATGCCAGTTCCATCGGGATCGGTGGTGCTTTGTTTCAGGAGCATGATCATGTTCTTCATCCAGTCGCTTTCGTGAGTCGAAACTTCTGCCCAGAGAAACTCGATACAGTACTATCGAGAGAGAGTGCTTAGCTATTGTCTGGGTGATTACGAAGCTAGGTAGATATCTCTGGGGAAGGACATTTGTTCTCTCCAGACAGATCATCGCCCTTTGACTTACCTCCAATCTGTGTTTTCAGAAATGCAAGGATTATGAGGTGTCCCTGTCATTGCAGGAGTACAGGTTCACTGTTACTCCCATCTCTGTACTGCAAATCTGTTTGCAGATTTTCTCAGCCGTTGAGAAAAATGAAAATGCTAATGTTTTTGGGTTTTTTTTTGTGATCATGTTTGCATATGACCTGTTTGTATGCTATTAGTCTACTGTTTTGCATGATGATTATTGTTGCGTGTTCGGATCACGTCAAAGTTTTTCTTGCATACTCTCAAATGTCAATTTCTTTTATTTATTTGTGTTGATGTTGATGCATGGATGAGAATTGAAGGTGATTTTTGAATAATCATGTTTCTATGATAAAATTTCGAGTAGTGAATTAAAGATAGAATTTTGTCTTGGAGATATTGTCAGTTTTGAGATGTGTACCTCTGGTTATCCTTATGGTTAAAGATCGCTTGTGCGCTCTTTTTGTAAGGGGGGGGGGGGGGGGTAAATTTTTAAGAAAATGTTTTAATATTTATTTATAGGTTTTTATTTAATTGTGTTTAGTATAGAAATAGAGGTGCATTTATTTTATTGCAGTGTATAAGTGCACCCAAACTGGTATAAAAGTTTGATATGCTGATGCAGACATGTGTCTAGCCCGTGCACAGGTTTTAGAGGGGAGATGCATGATTCTCCGATCTCGGCAGTTTTTTTATAACGGGTGAGCTTGAAGTCTGTATTTGAGGCGAGTCGATGTTTAGCTGTCTGCTGTGACAGACCGAGAGAGAGAGCGTGAGACGCTAGTAAGTCTTGGGAGAGAGGCCCGGGTAAGTTGAAGACTTAGTGTTTGTTAAGTATATTTTTATTTTCTTTACAGCTTGTTTTTGTTTATGGTTCATGAATATATTACGATGAATATGTTTGACAAGTATATTAAATTTATTCTTTCCATTGTTTTATAGATTCGAGATGGTTCAGGCCGTGTGAGGAGACAAGCTGTTATTTATATAATAAAACTGTTGTCTTGTTTGTTGAATGAATTGGAAATAATATTATTTATTTCTATTTTATCTCAGGAATTGCCGGGTGGAGAGAGAAGGGAATGGTGGTTAGTTTTTCAGGTGGAGACGAAGCTGATAGTTAATTATTATTGAAGTGTAGGAACTGGAATGGTAATGGTGGTGTTCCCAGACTTGTGTTGTAGAGGTGGCATGCTCCGCTACGGGAGTGAAGAAGCTGGAGGAGAGCTCCCTGCCGTAGGCGTTGAGGCTGCGCCGGTTGTGAAGACATACAGATGGACCGGTTGTGAAGACATACAGAGGGACCGGTTGTGAAGACATACAGAGGAAGGTCCCGGGCTACGTTTGTCTAGTCGTGGAGCCAGACCCAGGTAGGGGTCGTTGACGTCGTCCCTGGTGAACTACAGGGGAGAGAGGCGACGAGGAAAGACTTGAGAGAATCTTTCGGTGGATTTTTTTAAGCTGAGTGAAAAAACCTGTTGAGACTATCCCCATTCTTTTCTGTTCTACACTTCGGAATTCTGAGAGTAGAAATTTCTTAGTAATTTAATAAAGAAGGGGTGGTATTTTTTCCAAAAGTCTAAGTGTTATATCCTGGGTAAGAACGCGTATGGAGTAAGATTGTGTGTGAGTGAGATATTTATTTCTGTCTCGTCTGTGCTTTACATATTATATAATATAAATATATATATATATATATATATATATATATAATATTATATATATATATAATATATATATATATATATATATAACAAAGAACAACAAAGAAAACTCGACCACTATATATATATATATATATATATATATATATATTATAAATATATATCGCCGTACTTACTTTTTTATCACTTAGTAAACCCACTTTGTACAATAAGAAACACACTATATTGAACTACACACACACACACACACACACACACATATATATATATGTGTGTGTGTGTGTGTGTGTGTGTGTGTGTGTGTACGCGCGCGCGCGCGTGTGTGGTGTGTGCGCGCGTGTTCTATTTTTACCCACTTGTAATTATCCTATTAATCCCTCTCGGAGCGTTTCACAACAGCGACTGTTTATTCGTTTCTTGACGCCATTCTTTCTTTCTTTGTACGTGTACTCTGACTCCTAAGAACATCTTTCTGCAGCAAACGAGGAACAGATAACACACCAGAGTGGACAGACTTCGCCTCGCATTGTAAGCGGAGACACTTACAAGCTCATGACTCTAAAAGAATATTGGCTTATGGCACAACTTCACCTAGCTGAAATACAGACACAACACACACGGAGAACAGGGAAAGAAAACAGCCTTCACAAGACAGAGGGAAAGAAAGGTGGGAATCTGATTTGGAGGGAAATTTTAGTTTTGTGTGTTGTTTTTTTGTGGTGAGAACTTCAGGGAGAAGGCACGAGGAAGGGACTTTGGAGAATCAGTGATGTTTAAGCTGATGAAAAAACCTTTTAAAAACTTTCCTCCCCAGTATCTTTCTGCTCTACACCCCGAGATTTCTGAGTGTAGACATTGTTCTAATAATTAATAAATATGGATTAGGTGGATTTTACAAAGTCTAAGTGTTATATCCCCCTGGGTAAGAACGCGTATGGATAAGATTGCGTGTGATGTGAGATATTGAATATTCTGTCTCGTCTGTGCTTGACAGGGCTTGATCCTAAAGATTTTGATGAAGATGTGGGCATTTGTATATAAGAACTGTGCAGGCCGTGTAAAAGCTACTTCAAAACGCAAACCCAAACAAGTTTTTAAAAATCAAGCACAATTAGGCGAAAACTCCCTAATTGCTACGGCAGAAACATTAAACCGTTTTAAGAGCTTAGGAGCCAAGCCGTTAGTTTTTTACAAAACTTTTGGGGCAAGAGTTGCCACCACCAATCTAAAAGTACAAAACATACCTCTTAAAGATTTAACTCAAAAGCAAGATGAACTTATAGCAGAAATTGAACGATTTAAGTGAGGAGACACATTTAAAAACAAGTGAAGATTCTCCATTGCTATCGTGAAATCCTGGGGCTTAATGCTGCTCTACGACAATAAGGGGAAACTAACAAAGAATTTACAAAACTTGGTGAGGCTAAATTAGAAAAAAGAGAAGGAAAAAAATAAACTGCTAATGCGAGATAACAATTAGGGGCGAGAAGAAAAGCAGAATACAGCAAAAAATACAGGATTTAATGATAGAAAGGGCAGCTAGGTTAGAAATGCTGTCTACCACTTGAGCGCAGCTAGCATCACAAACACTAGCAGAATAAGAAACTATAAACAAATAAAAAAAGCAATATCCGCCAAAGGAAGAAAACCAGTATAGAAATATCACAATACCTACTCATCTAATTTTCGGCCACGTGGCCTTTTTTCAAGAGAAAAAAACAAAAACCAATGCTAACGATGTAATTCCATCGTCGGTGGCTGTCAGGGCAAAGAATTGACGTCAAAAATAACTTACGCAATTTCTGACATCATAATGTGTGATGTCATCGAACAAGGGAACAATAATAAAAAAGGTGTGGGGGGGGGGGGGGGGGGGGGGGGGGGGGGGGGGGGGGGGGGGGGGGGGGGGGGGGGGGGGGGGGGGCGGGGGGGGGGGGGGGGGGGTGGGGGGGGGGGGGGGGGGGGAGGAAGGGGGTGGGCAAGAGTTGTGTGTGTGTCTGGTGTGTATTATACAGTAACAATTGTACTCTTCCAAAAACAACAACACGCTTCATAGATCACCATGAAACTGCGACCAGAGTCCTGTCTGTGACTGTGCATGGCATACAAGCAACTGTCACCATGAAAATAATATAAATTTCCTCAATTCATCATGTGATTACAGGTAAATGCTGGATAGGGTTGGTACAAATTGTAACAACCCTATCCCAGATTTACCTGTAAACAACATGATGAATTGCAGGAAATTTATATATATTTTTTCAGGTGACAGTTCTTGTATGCCATGCACAGTTCACAGACGGAGACTATGGTCCGCAGTTTCATTGTGATTTATTAAGCTGTTTGTTATGTTTTTTGGGAGTACATTGGTTACTGTATAACTACACCCCAGACACTCACACAACTTGCACCCCCTTCCTCCCCCCCCCCCCTTTTTTTTCTTTTTGTTCCCTTGTGATGACTCACACATTATGACGTCCAGAAATTGCGTAAGATATTTGACGTCAATTCTTTGCCCTGACCAGCCACCGAAAGATGACCATAGTTGCATTGTTTTGTTTTTTTTCTCTTGGAAAAAGGGGCAGTGGCCGCAAATTAGATGAGTGGTATTGTGATTTTCTATAACAGAATACTTAAATATAACTCTACTCTAGCAAGAAAGAATAAGGACTCTGTTCAGGGAACAGGGATTACAATAGTTAGTATATTAACAGCTGGTGGGTTTGCTATCTCACACTCGTTTATATGCTTTAACCGGCATGCGCCACAGGGCCAGTAGCGCCTCCGCACCTCAGCCTGGTAAAAGTTGGATTAGAAAACAATTGCATCATCAGCAAACTTATAAAAAAAGTTAGCAGCCAAAGCGCTTGATGCCTGCCTGGCATAATAGGCATGTTTTAGTTGGTTGGTCTACTATAGGCATAGTTCTGGGTAAATGCGACCCATCTGTGGACTTTAGGAGTGCTAGCCTGATGGATTAATTTTTAGTGAAATAAAAGTATGGCTAATACCAGTAAATGTTAAAATACAACAAGGGCTGCCTTTTCGCTAGTGGTGACTGTCATGTGGAGGCAGAATCAAACAGTGGCGTGCTTTCTGGCTGTGGGGCGCTTATAACTGGAGCGCTTTCTTCAGGCCCTTGGTACTTTTTTAAAATGGATGGGGCAGGCCTGTGTTTAAGCCTGATTGGTGTCCTAAGTTTTGATCGGGCTCCAGCGAGAGGATTTTCAGGTTATAATCTGTATCCATGCCAATCTGTGAGTCTAAGGTCAGAGGTGAGCTTGTATAAATGTTTTCCCATGGCCTTCAACAAAGTCATCCTTTGACCGGGCATGCGCAAGGAAACGTCTGATACTTTGTATCGAGAAGCCAAATCAACACAGAGTTAATAGCATCTTCTAAATTGGCTAGAAAGGTTTTCCTGGCATCAAAGCCTGTAGATTGATTCTTCATGCTAGACTTGGTCTGTGCGTGTGCTCCTTAATAGACACCAAACGCATGTTCGTATGGAGTCATTAAGTCTTTGCACTCCTGCATTGTTAGACCCCTTCCACTTTCGTCTAGATAAATGTTGTCCAAGTTAGGGTGTGTTTGTTTCGATGACATCAATCGAACTTGTTTTTGTCTGAGTTGAAGAGAAGTGTGGCCAGGCAGTAGTCACAATATATATTCTCTTTTTTGCAACCCCACAAATACAATTGCCATCCATGATTGCGGTCTAACTTTTGTTTAAAATCATTGAAAGATTAATGTAATTCGTTGCAGATTCCTTTTCATATGCATTATGTCCATTGGAGCTGTTAAATGGATTAAACGCGTTGTCTGTTAGGGAGGGGCACTTGTAGTTCAGTTAGTATTTCGTCCTGTACTGGTAATAACAGAAAGTTATATACTGACCTTACTAAAAGATTGGGGTGGTTTAAATGGTTTGCATATGAAACCCCACAGACCATGGTTGCGCAGTAAATGGCAAAATTTAACTGATTCTGGGAAAAAGGCATAGGGTGGGATGACCATGCTGAAGGCAACTCTGTCACTCTTTATTGCGGATTTAAATATTTAGTTAGTGGGTTTACAATTCGTACTCGAAGCCATATGTGCCATCTACTGCCAAAGGTTAAATTGCTGACGTCCAAAGATTTGAGTTATAAAACGCTCCTACATTGTAAGTGGCACTTTGTTACATTTAAAAGGATCCATTTTAACTAGTTTTTAACAATAGTTATAAAAAGATGTACATCTATATAACCAACAAAACGACGTGTGTACTTAACGTTCCCGATTAATAATAGGGTAGGCAAATTGTAGGTTGCTCTTAGAGAACTTGGTTTTAAAGTTAAGTGGGTTAACATTTCTGAAGAGCCTCATAATAACTGAGTAATGTTTAATGACGAACAAGACAATCAAATAAGGCACATAACAATACCAGAAGGTTATTAACAACTTTGTTCTCTTTATAAGAGTACTTAGCTTGCGTATTTGGTATATTGTTTAAAATTACGAAGCAAACCTCAGAAGTGTATGCATTTCCCACTAGACGAAAAGAAGAGAGTACGCTTTGCCTAGATGGGCTTGCCGAAATATTAGGCTTCACAGTAGCAATAAATCTTATAGAATTTAGTATACATGAAGATGCTTATCATTTTGAAGGTAATGAACCAACGGATTTTCTCATGAACCCAATGGTTGTATGTCCATTTAAATGGAGTTAAGAACAGATACTATTTTATTTGAGGCGATCCATCTAAGGTTCTATGATGCTGCCGTCAATTAAGGCAGGGTTTGCGATTATCATTATATAGGTTTGACAGAGACGTCAAGTTAAAGGAATTAATTGAGGGCCCTATATGTCATTGGATGTAAAAAATAACTAATCAAGATGGAAGGGCTAGTTGTTTGGGTCTGATTTGTTGTGTGCCTAGAAGGAGAAGAGCGTACTGGGAAACCCTTAATTTTTATGCCCCTGAGATAATGTTAATATACTGGTTCACGACCGCCCCAATCTTATTTTGGCAACGTAAGCCCCCATTTTAAGTGCTGATTACGTCAATTTTGAGGTTTTAGGCGTGTGAAATTTGGTTAAAAAACAGGAGTGGTTAATTTGGCAAAAAGTACATGAGAAGGACGTGATTTGTTTGTGAAAAGGGGGTTTTCGCGAAAAATAAGATG
>JAFLJL010014447.1:92500-97500 GCA_018398815.1 Conus ventricosus | reverse complement strand
TGTCCTATCACCCCTATCCTGTCCTGTCCTGTCACCACCTGTCCTGTCCTATCACCCCTATCCTGTCCTATCACCCCTATCCTGTCCTGTCCTGTCACCTCTATCCTGTCTTGTCACCCCTATCCTGTCCTGTCCTGTCACCCCTATCCTGTCCTGTCACCCCTTTCCTGTCCTGTCACCCCTGTCCTGTCCTGTCACTCCCTATCCTGTCCTGTCCTGTCACCCCAGGTCCTGTCCTGTCACCACCTGTCCTGTCCTGTCACCACCTGTCCTGTCCTGTCACCCTCTATCCTGTCCTGTCCTGTCACCCCCTATCCAGTCCTGTCCTGTCACCCCTGTCCTGTCCTGTCACCCCTGTCCTGTTCTGTCACCCCGTGTCCTGTCCTGTCCTGTCAACCCTATCCTGTCCTGTCCTGTCACCCCTATCATGTCCTGTCCTGCCACTCCCTATCCTGTCCTGTCACCCCTATCCTGTCCTGTCACCCCTATCCTGTCCTGTCACCCCTATCCTGTCCTGTCCTGTCACACCTGTCCTGTCCTGTCCTGTCCTGTCACCCCTGTCCTGTCCCGTCATCCCTAACCTGTCCTGTCACCCCTGTCCTGTCCTGTCACCCCTGTTCTGTCCTGTCCTGTCACCCCGTGTCCTGTCCTCTCCTGTCACGCCTATCCTGTCCTGTCACCCCTATCCTGTCCTGTCACCCGCTATCCTGTCCTGTCACCCCTATCATGTCCTGTCCTGTCACCCCTATCCTGTCCTGTCACCCGCTATCCCGTCCTGTCACCCCTATGCTGTCCTGTCCTGTCACCCCTATCCTATCCTGTCACCCGCTATCCTGTCCTCTCTCCTGTCCTGTCACCACCTGTCCTGTCCTGTCCTGTCCTGTCATCCCTATCCTGTCCTGTCACCCCTATCCTGTCCTGTCACCCCAATTCTGTCCTGTCACCCCTATCATGTCCTGTCACCCCTATCCTGTCCTGTCACCCCTGTCCTGTCCTGTCCTGTCATCCCTATCCTGTCCTGTCACCCCTATCCTGTCCTGTCACCCCAATCCTGTCCTGTCACCCCTATCCTGTCTTGTCACCCTATCCTGTCCTGTCACCCCTATCCTGTCCTGTCACCTTTGTCCTGTCCTGTCCTGTCACCCCTATCCTGTCCTGTCACTCCTATCCTGTCCTGTCACCCCTGTCCTGTCCTGTCCTGTCACCCCTATCCTGTCCTGTCCTGTCACCCCTATCCTGTCCTGTCCTGTCACCCCTATCTTGTCCTGTCCTGTCACCCCTATCTTGTCCTGTCCTATCACCCTTATCCTGTCCTGTCCTGTCACACCCCCTATCCTGTCCTGTCACCCCTGTCCTGTCCTGTCACCCCTATCCTGTCCTGTCCTCTCACCCCTATCCTGTCCTGTCACCCCTATCCTGTCCTATCAACCCTATCCTGTCCTTTCCACCCCTATCGTGTCCTGTCATCCCCTATCCTGTCCTGTCACCCCTATCCTGTCCTGTCACCCCCTATCCTGTCCTATCACCACTGTCCTGTCCTGTCACCCCCTATCCTGTCCTCTCACCCCTATCCTGTCCTGTCACCCGCTATCCTGTCCTGTCACCCCCTATCCTGTCCTGTCCAATCACCCCTATCCTGTCCTGTCCTGTCACCCCTATCCTGTCCTGTCACCCCCCAATCCTGTCCTGTCCTGTCCTGTCATCCCCAATCCTGTCCTGTCACCCCTATCCTGTCCTGTCACCCCCTATCCTGTCCTGTCACACCCCCTATCCTGTCCTGTCTTGTCGCCAACTGTGACACACACACACACACACACACACACACACACACACACACACACACACACACACACACACACCATGAACAAATGCGACACACTGCTGTTACCGTGACACACACACACACACACACACACACACACACACACACACACACACACACACACACCATGAACAAATGCAACACACTGGTGTTACTGTGACACACACACGATGAACAATGCAACACACTGGTGTTACTGTGACACAGACACACACGATGAACAGTGCAACACACTGGTGTTACTGTGACACACACACACGATGAACAATGCAACACACTGGTGTTACTGTGACACACACACGATGAACAGTGCAACACACTGGTGTTACTGTGACACACACACACGATGAACAGTGCAACACACTGGTGTTACTGTGACACACACACGATGAACAGTGCAACACACTGGTGTTACTGTGGCTGGTATTACTGTGACAGACACTGACCATGAACAATGCAGCACACTGGTGTTACTGTCACACACACACACACACACACACACACACACACACACACACACACACACACACACACACACACACACACGATGAACAATGCAACACACTGGTGTTACTGTGACACAGACACACACATGATGAACAATGCAACACTCTGGTGTTACTGTGACACAGACACACACATGATGAGCAATGCAACACACTGGTGTTACTGTGACACAGACACACACATGATGAACAACGCAACACACTGGTGTTACTGTGACACAGACACACACATGATGAGCAATGCAACACTCTGGTGTTACTGTGACACACACACGATGAACAATGCAACACACTGGTGTTACTGTGACAGACACACACAATGAACAATGCAACACTGGTCGTTTTCAGTTATCATGGGAGGCAGCTCCTCTGCGACGCCCATCGCCTCCCAGCCCGTGTTCAGCGTGGGCAACGTCGGGCAGGATTCAGCGGGGGCGTCGTCCGGCATGGCCAACATTGAGAGTCTGCTGGGCGGCATGGGCAGCCAGGGAGGTTTGAACCCGGGGGGTATGAACCAGGGAGGTTTGAACCCGGGGGGTATGAACCAGGGGGGTATGAACCCCATGTCCATGCTGCGCAACCAGGGTCTGGGCAACGCCCAGGGTGTGGGCAACGCCCAGGGATTCCAGCGCGGTCAGACCTGGGGCATGCGGTCCAGCTCCCAGATGCCGTTGATGTGGTTGATGTTCAACCATTTCTTTTGGTGAAGTCTGTGGAGGCAAGAGACTTGGCGAGACGAGGGGCTCAAGGTCACAGGACGGGGCACGCTGACGTTCTCTTTCCTCCAGAGGTCTCTCTGAGAAGGAGTGGGCAGCTTGCCCTGTGTGTGTGGCCTGTTGTCTCCAGTCATCGTGTTCTTAGGTCTGATGCGACTTTTGGTGGTGGCCACTAGCTAGCCCACAAATGCTGCAGTGCTCTTTTGAAAATTAAAGATGTGTTGATTTTGTGTGTGTGTGGACAGTGGGGACGGTACACAACAAGAAGGGTGCCTGTCCTGTAGGCTGGAAGAGGATAGTAAGGGGCGGGGAGGGGGTGAAGGGGTGGGGGGTGGGGGACGTGACAGTGATACAGAAGGTAGAGAACGATACTAGTGGTTACAATGTTTTCTGTTACAACCGCTCGGGCACATGTTGATACCTACCTAGCTTGTTGTCTTGGTTCTGTTTGAGTATGATTCTCTCTCTCTCTCTCTCTCTCTCCTCTCTCTCTCTCTCTCTCTCTCTCTCTCTCTCTCTCCTCCACACACACACACACACACACACACACACACACACACACACACACACACACACACAAACACACACACGCACGCACGCACGCACGCACGCACGCACGCACGCACACACACACACACACCACACACACACACACGCGCGCGCGCGCGCGCGCGCACACACACACCACCAGACTAGCCGTGTCAGGGTGGAACCTTGACGTTGCTCGTTTCTCCCTGTGTGTGAAACGCCCACGGTTCTCCCGACCAATCGCAAAGCAGTATACACAATTTGGCCTGTCACGTGGCCCAACACCAAAAGCGACAGTCAGAAATAAAACAGAGAGGGGTGACAGAAAAACACGGAGAGTTCACAATGTACAGTCTACATGTTCTCTCTGTTCAAATTCACCTCAGTTCACAATGTACAGTCTACATGTTCTCTCTGTTCAAATTCACCTCAGTTCACAATGTACAGTCTACATGTTCTCTCTGTTCAAATTCACCTCAGTTCACAATGTACAGTCTACATGTTCTCTCTGTTTAAATTTCGCCCCAGTTGACACAAGATCAATGGAGTCTCTAAGGACACTGAAAGGGACGGCAGCGTTACTGAGAAAGAGCCAAAATACATACTGACACGCTAAACAGGCCAAAATACATACTGACACGCTAAACAGGTCAAAATGCATACTGACACGCTAAACAGGCCAAAATACATACTGACACGCTAAACAGGCCAAAATACATACTGACACGCTAAACAGGCGAAAATACATACTGACACGCTAAACAGGCCAAAATGCATACTGACTCGCTAAACAGGTCAAAATACATACTGACTCGCTAAACAGGTCAAAATGCATACTGACTCGCTAAACAGGTCAAAATGCATACTGACTCGCTAAACAGGTCAAAATGCATACTGACTCGCTAAACAGGTCAAAATGCATACTGACTCGCTAAACAGGTCAAAATGCATACTGACTCGCTAAACAGGTCAAAATGCATACTGACTCGCTAAACAGGTCAAAATGCATACTGACTCGCTAAACAGGTCAAAATACATACAAACAAAAGAGGCCAAAATACAGACTGACTCGCTAAACAGGTCAAAATACATACAAACAAAAGAGGCCAAAATACAGACTGACTCGCTAAACAGGTCAAAATACATACAAACAAAAGAGGCCAAAATACAGACTGACTCTCGCTAACAAAAAACCAAAAGGTCAAAATACATACAAACAAAAGAGGCCAAAATACAGACTGACTCGCTAAACAGGTCAAAATACATACAAACAAAAGAGGCCAAAATACAGACTGACTCGCTAAACAGGTCAAAATACATACAAACAAAAGAGGCCAAAATACAGACTGACTCGCTAAACAGGTCAAAATACATACAAACAAAAGAGGCCAAAATACAGACTGACTCGCTAAACAGGTCAAAATACAT
>JAFLJL010014447.1:85000-87500 GCA_018398815.1 Conus ventricosus | reverse complement strand
GGGCATCATCCGTGATCCATAATGAAAATACCTACAAATTTTCAGAAAGGTCGGCCAAGTACTTTCTGAGACATTCTATAAAGAAGAAAAATAGTTACAGGCCGTTACAGCCGTTAGTAAAGGCTATAACGATAAACTAAAACATCGGGCATCATTCGTGACCCATAATGAACATACCTACAAATTTTCAGAAAGATCGGCCAAGTGCTTTTTGCGATATTCTATACAGAAAAACAGTTACCGGCTGTTACAGCCGTTAGTAACGGCTACAACGGGGTAAACTAAAACATCGGGCATCATCTGTGACCCATAATGAACATACCTGCTAATTTTCACAAAGATCGGCCAAGTACTTTCTGAGATATTCCATAAAGAAGAAAAGGCGTTACAGGCCATTACAGCCGTTAGAAACGGATGTAACGGTAAACTAAAACATCGGGCATCATCCGTGACCCATAGTGAACATACCTACAAATTTTCAGAAAGATCGGCTTAGTACTTTTTGAGATATTCCATAAAGAAGAAAAACCGTCACAGGCTGTTACAGCCGTTAGTAACGGCTATAACGGGTAAACTAAAACATCGGGCATATTATTGTCGTTAGTAGGGGGCTTAGTAGGTGGTGTCCTGCGTATGTTAGATCAGAACAGGCGCCACTGAACACCACTGAAGTGACTCGGCAGCAGTGCAGTGTCTCCTCCGGTGGGTTGCCTCTTGACGACTTGACATTGACTGCTCCCTGTGGATTGCTGGTGCCGGGGCTGCGGCGGGGCCAGCTGGGCTATGGCTGTTGACGGGGTGTCGGAATAAGCGGTGTGGGTGCACTGCCTCTGAGGTGGCGCAGAGGTTGGGACAGCAAAAAAAAAAAAAAAAAAAAACACCATCGGGCATCATCCGTGACCCATAATGAACATACCTGCTAATTTTCACAAACATCAGCCAAGCACTTTCTGAAATATTCCACGGAGAAGAAAAACCGTTGCCGTTACAGCCGTTAGTAACGGCTGTAACGGTAAACTAAAACATCGGGCATCATCCTTGACCCATAGTGAACATACCTACAACTTTTTCAGAAAGATCAGCCCAGTAGTTTTGTCTGGAGCGAGTGGAACACATTTTGACCATGGACACACACACAGACAGACACACACACAGACAGCGTTTCTTCGTTCCCATTTTAAAGTACTCCCTGTTCTATAAGAACTGGGAGTACAAAAACGGGACAGCTGTCGTAGCATTTTCCCCTCAGCCTGTTGTAACATTCTTCATCACACAGTCTGTTGCAACAGTCTCCCTCCGTGTATTGTAATATTCTCCCTCAGTCTGTTACAACATTCTCCATTGGTCAGTCTGTTGTAACATTCTCCTTCAGTGTTTTGTCACATTCTCCTTCAGTGTTTTGTCACATTCTCCTTAATCTGTTGTATAACATTCTCCTTCAGCGTTTTATAACATTCTCCCTACATATGTTGTAACATTCTCCTTCAGAGTTTTTGTCACATTCTCCCTAAATCTGTTGTAACATTCTCCTTCTATGTTTCATAACATTCTCCCTAAATCTGTTGTTAACATTCTTCTTCAGTATTTTGTCACATTCACCCTAAATCTGTTCTCACATTCTCCCTACATCTGCTGTCACATTCTCCTTCAGTGTTTTGTTACATTCTCCTTCAGTGTTTTGTCACATTCTCCTTCAGTGTTTTATAATTCTCCCTAAATCTGCTGTCACACCCTCCTTCAGTGTTTTTATCATATTCTCCTTCATTGTTTTGTCACATTCTCCTTCAGTGTTTTGTCACATTCTCCTTCAGTGTTTTGTCACATTCTCCTCAGTGTTTTGTCACATTCTCCTTCAGTGTTTTGTCACATTCTTCTTCATTGTTTGGTCACATTCTCCTTCAGTGTTTTGTCACATTCTTCTTCAGTGTTTTGTCACATTCTCCTTCAGTGTTTTATAACATTCTCCCTAAATCTGCTGTCACATTCTCCTTCAGTGTTTTATAACATTCTCCCTAAATCTGTTGTCACATTCTCCTTCAGTGTTTTGTCACATTCTCCTTAAATCTGTTGTCACATTCTCCTTTGGTGTGTTGTCAAATTCTCCCTAAATCTGTTTTTAACATTCTCCTTCAGTATTTTGTCACATTCGCCTTCAGTGTTTTCTCCTTCAGTGTTTTGTCACATTCTCATTCAGTATTTTGTCACATTCGCCTTCAGTGTTTTGTCACATTCTCCTTCAGTGTTTTATAACATTCTCCTTCAGTGTTTTATTCTCCTTCAGTGTTTTATAACATTCTCCTTCAGTGTTTTATAACATTCTCCTTCATTGTTTTGTCACATTCTCCCTAAATCTGTTGTCGCATCCTCCTTCAGTATTTTGTCACTCTCCTTCAGTGTTTTGTCATATTCTTCTGCAGTGTTTTGTGACATTTTCCTTCAGTGTTTTGTGACATTCTCCCTAAATCTGTTTTAACATTCTCCTTCAGTGATTTGTCACATC
>JAFLJL010014447.1:42500-77500 GCA_018398815.1 Conus ventricosus | reverse complement strand
GTCTGTTGTCACATTTTCCATCAGTCTGTTGTCACATTTTCCATCAGTCTGTTGATACATTCTTCAGCAGTGTATTGTTAACATTCTTTATCGGGACATTTGGTGTACATGTGCACCTCTCTATCCTTCCCCTTTTCGTCCAGACCACGGTGACATACAATGTGATGGTCAGTTCTGAGGTGACATACAGTGTGATGGTCAGTTCTGAGGAGGTGACATACAGTTTGATGGTCAGTTCTGAGGTGACATACAATGTGATGGTCAGTTCTGAGGAGGTGACATACAGTGTGATGGTCAGTTCTGAGGTGACATACAGTGTGATGGTCAGTTCTGAGGAGGTGACATACAGTGTGATGGTCAGTTCTGAGGAGGTGACATACAATGTGATGGTCAGTTCCGAGGAGGTGACCTACAGTGTGATGGTCAGTTCTGAGGAGGTGACATACAATGTGATGGTCAGTTCTGAGGAGTTGACATACAATGTGGTGGTCAGTTCTGAGGAGGTGACATACAGTGTGATGGTCAGTTCTGAGGAGGTGACATACAGTGTGATGGTCAGTTCTGAGGGGAGGTGACAGTGTAATGGTCAGTTCTGAGGAGGTGACAGTGTGATGGTCAGTTCTGAGGAGGTGACAGTGTGATGGTCAGTTCTGAGGAGGTGACATACAGTGTGATGGTCAGTTCTGAGGAGGTGACAGTGTGATGGTCAGTTCTGAGGAGGTGACATACAATGTGATGGTCAGTTCTGAGGTGACAGTGTGATGGTCAGTTCTGAGGAGGTGACACACAATGTGATGGTCAGTTCTGAGGAGGTGACATACAGTGTGATGGTCAGTTCTGAGGAGGTGACAGTGTGATGGTCAGTTCTGAGGTGACATACAATGTGATGGTCAGTTCTGAGGAGGTGACATACAATGTGGTAGTCAGTTCTGAGGAGGTGACAGTGTGATGGTCAGTTCTGAGGAGGTGACATACAATGTGATGGTCAGTTCTGAGGAGGTGACAGTGTGATGGTCAGTTCTGAGGTGACACACAATGTGATGGTCAGTTCTGAGGAGGTGACAGTGTGATGGTCAGTTCTGAGGAGGTGACATAACAGTGTGATGGTCAGTTCTGAGGAGGTGACACACAATGTGATGGTC
Source organism: Conus ventricosus (assembly GCA_018398815.1). NCBI lineage: Eukaryota > Metazoa > Mollusca > Gastropoda > Neogastropoda > Conidae > Conus > Conus ventricosus. The sequence goes on along the minus strand of JAFLJL010014447.1, from coordinate 76,358 downwards.
AGTTCTGAGGAGGTGACATACAGTGTGATGGTCAGTTCTGAGGTGACAGTGTGATGGTCAGTTCTGAGGAGGTGACATACAGTGTGATGGTCAGTTCTGAGGTGACAGTGTGATGGTCAGTTCTGAGGAGGTGACATACAATGTGATGGTCATGTTCTGAGGAGGTGACATACAATGTGATGGTCAGTTCTGAGGAGTTGACACACAATGTGATGGTCAGTTCTGAGGTGACCGTGTGATGGTCATTTCTGAGGAGGTGACATACAATGTGATGGTCAGTTCTAAGGAGGTGACACACAATGTGATGGTCAGTTCTAAGGAGGTGACCGTGTGATGGTCAGTTCTGAGGAGGTGACATACAATGTGATGGTCAGTTCTGAGGTGACATACAGTGTGATGGTCAGTTCTGAGGAGGTGACATACAATGTGATGGTCAGTTCTGAGGTGACATACAATGTGATGGTCAGTTCTGAGGAGGTGACAGTGTGATGGTCAGTTCTGAGGAGGTGACATACAGTGTGATGGTCAGTTCTAAGGAGGTGACAGTGTGATGGTCAGTTCTGAGGTGACAGTGTGATGGTCAGTTCTGAGGAGGTGACATACAATGTGATGGTCAGTTCTGAGGAGGTGACATACAGTGTGATGGTCAGTTCTGAGGTGACAGTGTGATGGTCAGTTCTGAGGAGGTGACATACAGTGTGATGGTCAGTTCTGAGGAGGTGACACACAATGTGATGGTCAGTTCTGAGGAGGTGACCGTATGATGGTCAGTTCTGAGGTGACATACAATGTGATGGTCAGTTCTGAGGAGGTGACATACAATGTGATGGTCAGTTCTGAGGAGGTGACATACAGTGTGATGGTCAGTTCTGAGGAGGTGACAGTGTGATGGTCAGTTCTGAGGAGGTGACATACAGTGTGATGGTCAGTTCTGAGGTGACATACAGTGTGATGGTCAGTTCTGAGGAGGTGACATACAGTGTGATGGTCAGTTCTGAGGAGGTGACATACAGTGTGATGGTCAGTTCTGAGGAGGTGACATACAATGTGATGGTCAGTTCTGAGGAGGTGACATACAATGTGGTGGTCAGTTTTGAGGAGGTGACATACAGTGTGATGGTCAGTTCTGAGGTGACATACAGTGTGATGGTCAGTTCTGAGGAGGTGACATACAATGTGATGGTCAGTTCTGAGGAGGGTGACAGTGTGATGGTCAGTTCTGAGGAGGTGATAGTGTGATGGTCAGTTCTGAGGAGGTGACATAGTGTGATGGTCAGTTCTGAGGAGGTGACATACAATGTGATGGTCAGTTCTGAGGAGGTGACATACAGTGTGATGGTCAGTTCTGAGGAGGTGACATACAATTGATGGTCAGTTCTGAGGAGGTGACATACAGTGTGATGGTCAGTTCTGAGGAGGTGACATACAGTGTGATGGTCAGTTCTGAGGTGACATACAATGTGATGGTCAGTTCTGAGGAGGCGACATACAATGTGATGGTCAGTTCTGAGGAGGTGACAGACAATGTGGTGGTCAGTTCTGAGGAGGTGACAATGTGGTGGTCAGTTCTGAGGTGACATACAATGTGATGGTCAGTTCTGAGGAGGCGACATACAATGTGATGGTCAGTTCTGAGGAGGTGACATACAATGTGATGGTCAGTTCTGAGGTGACATACAATGTGATGGTCAGTTCTGAGGAGGTGACATACAATGTGATGGTCAGTTCTGAGGTGACATACAATGTGATGGTCAGTTCTGAGGAGGTGACATACAGTGTGATGGTCAGTTCTGAGGAGGTGACATACAATGTGATGGTCAGTTCTGAGGAGGCGACAATGTGATGGTCAGTTCTGAGGTTACATACAATCTGATGGTCAGTTCTGAGGAGGTGACAGTGTGATGGTCAGTTCTGAGGTGACATACAATCTGATGGTCAGTTCTGAGGAGGTTACATACAACCTGATGGTCAGTTCTACATCATAGGATTCACAGTTACATACAATTAAATGGTCAGTTCTACATCACAGGATTCACAGTTTGAAACTAACAGTTCTGAGGAGGTTACATACAATCTGATGGTCAGTTCTACATCACAGGACTCACAGTTTGAAACTAACAGTTCTGAGAAGGTTACATACGATCTGATGGTCAGTTCTGAGGAGGTTACATACAATCTGATGGTCAGTTCTACATCATAGGATTTACAGTTTCTTGAATTCTATGAGCAGTGTGGAAGGCTGTGTCATGATTCTCAACCTTTCTAGAATATTCCATGTCTATTCCCTGACTGTGCCATGCCATGTTTTTATACTTTCATAAACTATGCATCATTTGGCTTTGGTTGGTGTGACAGCAATTGAAGCGTGCATTTTGTTTGAAGTGCACATTTCCATTTTGGGACCACTGTAACAGAGGATGAGTGATGCCCTTGACCTTGTGACCTGAGAGGGCCTGTGCTCTGTGTGGACCTAGTTCAAGGGCACAGTACAGCTAGTTCTTTTGCTTCACCTCACTCAGCCTTATATTTTCACTGGAGGGCCTTTAGAGACAAGGGGTTCGATTCTACATTGCATCATTTTCCCTCGCAGTCCTTTTCTCCAACATACCATCAGCATAAGGCCATCATACCACAGACACACCTACAGAGACAAATGTTCAACACCGCCGATAACAGTCCACACATTTTATTTCAAGGAATTTCAACATTACTTTTCAAGAACATGAACAACAACAATGGCAGTTTGCTAGAACTAAATCAGCAGACCCTATACACACACACTGTGAAAACAATGAATGCCAAGAAGAATCATCCACATAACATCTTCATAATGAAGTTATAAAAAAGACATTTTTCCCCCCCTTAACTCTGTTTTTAATCCCTCACCTCTGCCTCCCTCAAACCCACTTTGTCAGACCTATTCTGTAACAGATATCAAGATCAACTATACATGAATCATGACACAAAACTCTTAATGTTCTTATACATACAGATCATCTATAATTTTTTATAGTACATGGTGACTTGTGATGCTTCAAAACTTTCCAGACCAGTCAATGAAACATCCCATGTCTATGAATTGTGTTTGTAGTAGTAGTAGTAGTAGTAGTAGTAGTAGTAGTACTTTCATTTTACGTCTTTTCACAAACTATGTGATATTAGACAGACAAACTATGCGATATTAGACAGACAAACTATGTTATATTAGACAGACATAGTCCGTGAATAGTGTTTGTCAGTCACTCCATAGTCTGTGAATTGTGTTTGTCAGTCACTGTCTGTGAATTGTGTTTGTCAGTCACTCCATAGTCTGTGAATTGTGTTTGTCAGTCACTGTCTGTGAATTGTGTTTGTCAGTCTGTGAATTGTGTTTGTCATTCATTGTCTGTGAATTGTGTTTGTCAGTCTGTGAATTGTGTTTGTCAGTCACTGTCTGTGAATTGTGTTTGTCAGTCACTGTCTGTGAATTGTGTTTGTCAGTCTGTGAATTGTGTTTGTCATTCATTGTCTGTGAATTGTGTTTGTCAGTCTGTGAATTGTTTGTCAGTCACTGTCTGTGAACTGTGTTTGTCACTGTCTGTGAATTGTGTTTGTTAGTCACTGTCTGTGAATTGTGTTTGTCACCGTCTGTAAATTGTGTTTGTCAGTCACTCCATAGACCACTGGATGAAACATCTCATGTCTGTGAATTGTGTTTGTCAGTCACTCCATAGACCACTAGATGAAACATCTCATGTCTGTGAACTGTGTTTGTCACTGTCTGTGAATTGTGTTTGTTAGTCACTGTCTGTGAATTGTGTTTGTCACTGTCTGTAAATTGTGTTTGTCAGTCACTCCATAGACCACTGGATGAAACATCTCATGTCTGTGAATTGTGTTTGTCAGTCACTCCATAGACCACTGGATGAAACATCTCATGTCTGTGAATTGTGTTTGTCAGTCACTCCATAGACCACTAGATGAAACATCTCATGTCTGTGAATTGTGTTTGTCACTGTCTGTGAATTGTGTTTGTCAGTCACTCCATAGTCTTAGTGCTGGCATCACCACAATCTTCAACATCCACAGATCCTGCACTCCCTCTTTGGAGATCAATTGTTCCGTCACATACAGTGCAATGGAATTCACTTTACTCCAGCATCTTTCCCCCTCCCCACCCCCTTTCTTTCATCTCAACACTGTCAAGTGAACATCTCAAATAACAGAGTTAGATATTCATGCTGTCAAGGGCACTGCATCATGAAAAGCCCAACTCTTTCCTTCCGCCACCTCAGCTTTCCCTGAACTGAATTAAGCTATCCCTTGACTGCTGGGTGGACATAAAAGATTTTCAGAAAAAAAGAAGAGTCATTCCAACAAATGACCATCACTCAGCAGACAAACATTCTGTTCACTTGACTAAATGCACCCCACCCTACACCCCCTGTAGTAACAGACAAACATTATGCACCCCCCACCCTACACCCCGTTTAGTAACAGCAGCTGACTCGGAAGTCAATCCATGGTGCTATTTAACAACACATAGCTGACCATCTTTACCAATCAGTGACTGGTCATTGCAACGAAGTCAGCTACAAAAGGAATGAATGGAGACAGCTCCTGAAGTCATCACCAACAAATGATTGACTGTTGCTCCAAAGCTGTGCACAAGAATCAACACACTGTTGCCAAGGTGAAGGACAATCGTCAGTGAATGTTGATAATGAATAGACACAGTCTTTGCTTCGACTGGCTGAAGTCCATCCCAAGCCCCGTGGCCCCTGTGGAACACACAATCACTCTGCTCTACGTGAGCCCGCCCTCTGTCTGTCCTTCCTGCTGGGCTCAGTTGCTGTCGCTGCCCGAGTCGTCGGAGCTGTCGCCTCCCTCCTTGACATCGATGTTGATCTTGTACTCCTGGTCGCAGCCCATGTAGGAGTCGCTCATGAAGTAGACGGTGTAGGTGTGGCGGCCGATGGAGGGGGCCAGGAAGTCCAGCTTGACCTTGGCCTTCTGTTGCAGGGTCAGCCGCTTGATGGACAGCAGGGAGTTGTTCTTGGAGTCGCCGATCACCACCCACCAGCCTTCCTCACGTTTCTGTTGGCAGTCAGGTCACACGTTTGACACACTTCGTACTCCAAAAACAAATCTCACACACAACTGACAACAGATAGCCAGGACAAGAACTATGCATGTGGTTCAAACATTAAAAAACAAAAACAAAAGACAAACCTATTCATACTTACATCCCCCCGCCACATACACACACACACCATACACACAGACATACCACACACACACACACCATACACACAGACATACTACACACACACACACCATACACACACACACACACACACAGTGTGCATGTAGATCTCTGCCCCATCCCTCCCAAGCCTGTACACAACAAGTTGGAGTTCCACAGCCTGTGTGGTCTAGGCTGACATAGGTGAGGCCCGAATTTTCTGCGACTGTTCCCCAAATTCCTATCTTTTATAGCAGCAGCCCCACCCTTCCTCCCAAAGACAAACAAACATAATACACATACAAAAACACACTCGGACACAGATACACATGTGCACACAAACAACAATCAAACAATATGAAAACTACACAATGGCCGAATTGAGGAGAGTAAGAGAAAACAGGACAGTCTGGGCACAGACGCTGCAGCAGTCAGGGGACTGAACTCTGCATGACACAGCTCCTGGCATGCCAAGGTGCAGGTGTTCAGTGGCCCACAATGTGCCCCGACAGTTCTGTACTGTTCATGTCACGTCACTATGCCCTGACAGTTCTGTACTCTTCATATCATGTCAATGTGCCCTGACAGTTCTGTTCTGTACTGTTCATGTCATGTCAATGTGCCCTGTTCATATCATGTCAATGTGCCCTGTTCATATCATGTCAATGTGCCCTGACAGTTCTGTTCTGTACAGTTCATATCATGTCAATGTGCCCTGTTCATATCATGTCAATGTGCCCTGACAGTTCTGTTCTGTACTGTTCATATCATGTCAATGTGCCCTGACAGTTCTGTTCTGTACAGTTCATATCATGTCAATGTGCCCTGACAGTTCTGTTCTGTACAGTTCATATCATGTCAATGTGCCCCGACAGTTCTGTTCTGTACAGTTCATGTCATGTCAATGTGCCCCGACAGTTCTGTTCTGTACAGTTCATGTCATGTCAATGTGCCCCGACAGTTCTGTTCTGTACTGTTCATATTATGTCAATGTGCCCTGTTCATATTATGTCAATGTGCCCTGTTCATATTATGTCAATGTGCCCTGACAGTTCTGTTCTGTACTGTTCATATCATGTCAATGTGCCCTGTTCATATCATGTCAATGTGCCCTGACAGTTCTGTTCTGTACAGTTCATATCATGTCAATGTGCCCCGACAGTTCTGTTCTGTACAGTTCATATCATGTCAATGTGCCCCGACAGTTCTGTTCTGTACTGTTCATATCATGTCAATGTGCCCTGTTCATATTATGTCAATGTGCCCTGTTCATATCATGTCAATGTGCCCTGACAGTTCTGTACTCTTCATATCATGTCAATGTGCCCTGTTCATATCATGTCAATGTGCCCTGACAATTCTGTTCTGTACTCTTCATATCATGTCAATGTGCCCTGTTCATATCATGTCAATGTGCCCTGTTCATATCATGTCAATGTGCCCTGACAGTTCTGTTCTGTACTGTTCATATCATGTCAATGTGCCCTGTTCATATTATGTCAATGTGCCCTGTTCATATTATGTCAATGTGCCCTGACAGTTCTGTTCTGTACTGTTCATATCATGTCAATGTGCCCTGATCATATTATGTCAATGTGCCCTGTTCATATTATGTCAATGTGCCCTGTTCATATTATGTCAATGTGCCCTGACAGTTCTGTTCTGTATTTTTCATGTCATGTCTTTCTTCAGTTTCAGAAAAAAAAAACAGCAGCATTACTGCATGTGAACAATCATCTGTCAGGCAGTCTCCAGTGCTGTGAGGATGCAGCGGAGGGAGAGGACTGACAGGGCTGTTAGGTTGGTCCCTCACTTGGTACTGTGAGGATGCAGTGAGTCATTCAGTAAGCAACAGACCAAACACTGGGGGGAGGGAGGACTGACTGACTTGGTACTGTGAGGATGCAGTGAGTCATTCAGTAAGCAACAGACCAAACACTGGGGGGATGGAGGACCGACTGACTTGGTACTGTGAGGATGCAGTGGAATCACTCAATAAGCAACAGACCAAACACTGGGGGGACATCCACATTGACAGGGCTGTTGGGTAGGTCCCTGACTTGGTATTATGAGATCACTTCCCCCCTCCTCCATCCCTCCACTATGAACGGGAGGGGGAGGGAGTGAGTGGGGTCAACTGGAACCCACACTGATGATTGCTGGCGACGTGTACAGACAGGGTTGGCGACGTGTACAGACAGGGTTTCAGGGTATAACCTCTCAACGGTTTTTGCACTTCGCATGATGGACGTTCTTTGTTTCGTAACATTCTGCGCACTATTTGTAAACTAATATTTTTTTGTGATGAATGTGTCCATTTCGGGTTTTTTAGGCGATATATTGCTTCAGATAACAAAAATGTTTTAAATACCATAATTCTGGGAAGAAAACCATCGATCACCGGTGATCGAAATTCAAGGGAAAGAACTGAAGAGAGTTAAGGGGACAGGGGGGGGGGGGGGGGGGGGGGGGGGGGGGCACATTACTGACCTGGGGAAAGAAGGGAGCGATGACAGGGCCCGTCACTTCATCCTCCCTCTCCAGCGTCACCACCACGTTGACCGTCGACCCACTGAAACAGCACCATTCCCTTTACTTCACCTCAAATCACCAGCAACAGCTGATGTGACACTGTCACAAAAACCACACCTCAAATCACCAGCAACAGCTGATGTGACACTGTCACAAAAACCACACCTCAAATCACCAGCAACAGCTGATGTGACACTGTCACAAAAACCACACCTCAAATCACCAGCAACAGCTGATGTGACACTGTCACAAAAACCACACCTCAAATCCACCAGCAACAGCTGATGTGACACTGTCACAAAAACCACACCTCAAATCACCAGCAACAGCTGATGTGACACTGTCACAAAAACCACACCTCAAATCACCAGCAACAGCTGATGTGACACTGTCACAAAAACCACACCTCAAATCACCAGCAACAGCTGATGGACCTGTCACAAACCACACCTCAATCACCAGCAACAGCTGATGTGACACGCAAAAACCACACCTCAAATCACCAGCAACAGCTGATGTGACACTGTCACAAAAACCACACCTCAAATCACCAGCAACAGCTGATGTGACACTGTCACAAAAACCACACCTCAAATCACCAGCAACAGCTGATGTGACACTGTCACAAAAACACACCTCAAATCACCAGCAACAGCTGATGTGACACTGTCACAAAACCACACCTCAAATCACCAGCAACAGCTGGTGTGACACTGTCACAAAAACTACTGGTTTCCCTTAGCACAAACTACCAATCAACACGCAAGACGCAAAGTGACCTTGATTCAAGACACAGTACTACGCAGACAAGTGGTATTCCTACACGACTATGTCTTCTTCAAGTGTTATGAGCAGCAGACATTAATCAAAACCTGTTCACTGCCTAAAAATAGTACAAACAAAGGCTTTCCCAGTGCCAGGGAAATCTAATGATTTGGGGGTAATAATTAACAAAAAATTCTAGCTCAGAAACTACAAAAGATATAAAAATGAAATCTATATAATTTTTCAAGGAAATTGAATGAAGATTTTGAATCTGGGCTTCTTTTGTTTTAATTTTGATAATAAAAAAGTATTTAGGCATTTAGATTTGGATAGATTTTTTTGCACGATCAAAAACATATGTATTTACCACTACATCTTCACATCCAAACAAGAACACAAAGCAAAAAAGTTGAAAATAAAGTTTGTATTGTCACACTACACCTGTAAATGAAAGTAAAACAATTTAGAAGTCTATCAAGATGCTCACACTCTAAGCAGACAGGTCAGTCCACGACCACGCCCCCCCTCTCCCCACCACGCCCCCTTGCTGGACTTCCAACCCTCTCTTTCACTCCTCCTCTTCTGTGTCACGCCATGAGCAGGCCACGCTTCCCTCTCGCGCTGACTTTCACATCACTGGCCACTGGCACACAGTGCAGAGTACATACCAGGCTAACTCATTCGACCCAGTCAGCTGAACACACACTGAGGTCACACAGCCCGACTCAATAACTGACGAATATGGTCGGCAATTCCATCACTATCATCATCTCACCTTCATGCTCGAGTGAGTCGTTGAATAAAAGATTACTGTCTTTGTCAAAAATCATTAGCAGAGCCTGCTCAGCTGTGTAAATACGTTGATTTGGTCGCTGGGCTTGTCGAAGGTTGCGCCGCCATCTTTGCAAGCGAGACGAACTGCTGGCTGGTCATCCAGTCAGTGATGAGAATAAATGGGCTTTCCCCTCACGTGTGGTCATTTACATATTATTTTAAGACTACAGACATATAAGGCTTTCTACGCACACTCTATTTGAGTCCGTTGATAGAAATAGTAACGAATGAAAATTCAAGAAAAAGCATGACGTCAGTGGACGGCCCATAGGCACTGGGAAAGCATTTTTACTGCGGCGTCAGCTGACGGCTTAACCTTTCTACCCCCGTTCCGCCCTATTCCGCCCGACCCCTCAGGCTCCTGATCCGCCCTATACCGCCCGTTCGTCAGTAGGCTGATTGTCTCGGTGTGCCTAACTTATTTGGGTTGACTACAGTAATAAGACAAACCGGTCGTTATCCGGGCCTTTCACACCTTCTTCAGCGCCATTTGCAAGAGCGGTTTGTGGCTTTTTCGAATTTTAATCGATTATTTTGGTCATCCCATCGACGTTCAAAATGTCGCACTCTGACAGTGATGTTCAATATGAATGTGTTGCCGACCGATAATAACGACTGGAATGAATCGGACATTGATCTCGACTCTGCAGACAGCGACAGTGACTATGAAGTTGCAGAAGGAGTGAATGCGAGTAGTGACAGTGACTCGGACTCGGACATAGGCGATGCAGGTGACGCAGGTGCTACTGATGTCGGTGGATGTGCACAGTCATCGCAGTGGTCAAACGACGACTTTCGGACTGAAGTTCGTGTGTTTGATGCATACAGGGGCCCCCCCACGTCCACAAGTGAATCTTCGAACACCTTTTGATTATTTTTCACTTGTTTTTCCTTTGGACGCATTCCATCTCATGGTCAGGGAAACCAACCGGTATGCAAGACAAACGCGCATGGCTGCTGGTCTTCCAGAAAATTTCATGTCAGTGATCCGTGTGTGACAAAAGTGAACAAAAGCAAAAATATTTCCAGTGACTGTGTTGTTTGTGTGTGATCATATTTGGATTATATAATTCATTACATCTGGAACCACTATGGTGAGTACAACAAAAATATTTGAGTGTTGTTTTGTGTTGTGATGCCTGCCTTTCTTCCTTCCTACTAACACCTGCATATAGTTAGAAATATTATCAGTCATAGGAATTCTTTTTCTCACAAACACAAACTAACTCATGCAGATCAAAAAGCATGCACTCCAATACATTTTCAGTAAATATGGTATGATTTTGACCTGTTATCTTTTTTATTTTATTTTTTTTCCTGCTATGTAACTGCTATGTGACTTAAAAGCGTCACAAAAATTTCACGTATATTCCTAGCAACCTGTGTAACTACTAACACCTCACAACACCCATCAGTTCTTTTCAGATGGTGAACCTGACCACTTGCCACCAAAAAGGTAGGTGTTATAAAGTTGATGGGTGTTGTATTGCCTGTCTATCATCTATTTCACTGACGTAGGTGTGTTTTCCAGGTAAAATCAGGTGTGTGAGTGTTGAGCCATAAAAATATTTTCACATCCCCCTAAAATAACAAGTGCAAACCAAAGTTCAGCTTTCCATAGATTTTTGCTGAAATTTGAAGTCTTTTTATCCATTAGTTTATTTTTTACAATTTTTTTAAGTTGGTACCCCAATTCGGGCAGCAAATTCCAATATAAACTTAGTAGTCTAGGCGACTTCTGTCATACGAAATACAGGACAATGAAGGTTAAAGGCACTCTAGGGGTTTTAAACATGCACCAACCAATACTCCTCTGATGCCAGCCATCTTTACAGGTGCCAGAATAGTCAATTGGTAGGGCGCCCAATACGTGATCCTGGTGATTCTGGGATGCTGGGTTTGAGTCTCTACCTGACCGTTTCAGTACATGTTGTTTACTTCCCCCTCACAGTTAACACTGATTCTAACTCCGCTTCCCACAAAGTCTTGTCAAAGAAAGTTTGAACCAAGCTTTCATGTGTGTGAACACACCTTGCGCACATGTAAAATCCCATCACCAACCTTCCGAAGAGAAGGTGGATTTGACTGTTGGTATGGATGACAGTAGACACACAATATGCATCAACAGAATGGATGACAGTAGACACAATATGCATCAACAGAATGAAAATAGGAATGAAAACCTGAGTGACTGACAGACTGAATAACACGGGAAATGACTGAATGTACTGCCAGCAGACAGCTCTTCAGTTGGCTCTACCATGGTAGGCAGCATGCTGTGTAAAACAGAGCATTGAATGTGAAGTGCTTAGAGCTTGGTCTCTACCCAAGAACAAGCGCTATACAAATTCTCTAAATGATAACAAAAACCAACAATAATAATGACAATGACACTGGCAATACCACTTATCGTCAGCCTTCTAGGAAGAGCGAGTACACTTATAAACATGATCCTGTCTTAGCTAGTAGGTATGAGCACAACCACTAACATGACTGGTCTGCTAGGTATGAGGTATGAGGTAACCACCAACATGATTGGTCTGCTAGGAATGAGGTATGAGCACAACCACTAACATGACTGGTCTGCTAGGTATGAGGTAACCACAATGATTGTCTGCTAGGAAGAGGTATGACACAACACTAACATGATGGTCTGCTAGGTATGAGGTATGAGCACAACCACTAACATGACTGGTCTGCTAGGAATGAGGTATGAGCACAACCACTAACATGACTGGTATGCTAGGTATGAGGTAACCACAAACATGACTGGTCTGCTAGGTATGAAGGGTAACCACAAACATGACTGGTCTGCTAGGTATGAGGTAACCACTAACATGACTGGTCTGCTAGGTATCGAGGTGGTAAAACCACTAACATGATTGGTCTGCTAGGTATGAGGTATGAGGTAACCACTAACATGACTGGTCTGCTAGGTATGAGGTATGAGGTAACCACTAACATGACTGGTCTGCTAGGTATGAGGTATGAGCACAACCACTAACATGACTGGTCTGCTAGGTATGAGGTAACCACCAACATAACTGGTCTGCTAGGTATGAGGTAACCACTAACATGACTGGTCTGCTAGGTATGAGGTAACCACCAACATGACTGGTCTGCTAGGTATGAGGTATGAGGTAACCACTAACATGATTGGTCTGCTAGGTATGAGGTATGAGCACAACCACTAACATGACTGGTCTGCTAGGTATGAGGTAACCACCAACATGACTGGTCTGCTAAGTATGAGGTAACCACTAACATGACTGGTCTGCTAGGTATGAGGTAACCACAAACATGATTGGTCTGCTAGGTATGAGGTAACCACTAACATGACTGGTCTGCTAGGTATGAGGTAACCACAAACATGATTGGTCTGCTAGGTATGAGGTATGAGCACAACCACTAACATGACCTGTCTGCTAGACAGGAGCACAATCACCTGCATGACCTGTCTGCTAGACAGGAGCACGATCACCTGCATGACCTGTCTGCTAGGTAGGAGCACGATCACCTGCATGACCTGTCTGCTAGACAGGAGCACGATCACCTGCATGACCTGTCTGCTAGACAGGAGCACGATCACCTCCATGACCTGTCTGCTAGACAGGAGCACGATCACCTGCATGACCTGTCTGCTAGACAGGAGCACGATCACCTGCATGACCTGTCTGCTAGACAGGAGCACGATCACCTGCATGACCTGTCTGCTAGACAGGAGCACGATCACCTGCATGACCTGTCTGCTAGACAGGAGCACGATCACCTGCATGACCTGTCTGCTAGACAGGAGCACGATCACCTGCATGACCTGTCTGCTAGACAGGAGCACGATCACCTGCATGACCTGTCTGCCAGAGAGCAGAGGGCAGTGCTGCCTACCTGTGGATGTGGTCCCTGTCCTGCACCTCGTAGGTCAGCTCGATGTTGGGGTAACGGTTGCAGAACCTGGCCACGTCCGCCATCTGGGCCTCCGTCAGCTGCAGCAGGTCGTTGCGCTCCTCGTCCTCCATCTCCATGATGTCAAAGATCGTCTCCAGGTTCTGGACAACACCAACCTCTTCTCCATCAACATCCTATTCACCTCAACTCCGAACTGCATGTCAAACACCAGCAACCACAACGTCTTCTCCATCAACATCCTGTTCACCTCAACACCCACCAACTCCATGTCAAACACACAGCAAGGACAAACCCTGTTACGTTCCAGGTCTGCTGATGTGATTCACGCTTCACTCCATGAAGACAATGTCTGGATTACGTATCTGCTGATCACATTACCATCTATGTGTGAACAAGCGTGTCATTCACGACACAGATCACATTCTCTCAGCTCAATGTACATAATTTTCTTTTATACCTACTGATCACATTCTCTCAGCTCAGTATAGATTAGTATTTATTTCATATCTACTCATCACATTCTCTCAGCTCCGAGTAGTTTAATATTTATTTCATATCTACTCATCCCTTTCTCTCAGCTCAGTGCAGACTAACACTTATTTCATATCTACTCATCACATTCTCTTGGCTCAGTGTAGATGACCATCAGCTTAGTGTAGAGGACTATTTTCAGAAAATGTATCAAACCACCAGCTCTGGTTCACTCCTGTACAGGAGGAAGGGGGTGGTGGCATGACAGGAGGAGGCAGTCAGGGTCATGGGTGTGTCAGGAGACAGTCAGGGTCATGGGTGTGTGTCAGGAGGCAGTCAGGGTCATGGGTGTGTCAGGAGACAGTCAGAGTCATGGGTGTGTCAGGAGACAGTCAGGGTCATGGGTGTGTCAGGAGACAGTCAGGGTCATGGGTGTGTGCTATGAGGCAGTCAGGGTCATGGGTGTGTCAAGAGACAGTCAGGGTCATGGGTGTGTCAGGAGACAGTCAGGGTCATAGGGGTGTGTTAGGAGGCAGTCAGGGTCATGGGTGTGTGTCAGGGGGCAGTCAGGGTCATGGGTGTGTGTCAGGGGGCAGTCAGGATCATGGGTGTGCGTCAGGAGACAGTCAGGGACATGGGTGTGTGTCAGGAGCAGTCAGGGTCATGGGTGTGTGATAGGAGGCAGTCAGGGTCATGGGTGTGTGTCAGGAGGCAGTCAGGGTCATGAGTGTGTGATAGGAGGCAGTCAGTCATGGGTGTGTGTCAGGAGACAGTCAGGGTCATGGGTGTGTCAGGAGGCAGTCAGGGTCATGGGTGTGTGTCAGGAGACAGTCAGGGTCATAGGTGTGTGTCAGGAGGGCAGTCAGGGTCATAAGTGTGTGTCAGGAGGCAGTCAGGGTCATGGGTGTGATAGGAGAGAGTCAGGGTCATGGGTGTGTGACAGGAGGGCAGTCAGGGTCATGGGTGTGTGTCAGGAGGGCAGTCAGGGTCATGGGTGTGTGTCAGGGGGCAGTCAGGGTCATGGGTGTGTGTCAGGAGGGCAGTCAGGGTCATAGGTGTGTGTCAGGAGGCAGTCAGGGTCATGGGTGTGAGAGGAGACAGTCAGGGTCATGGGTGTGTGACAGGAGGGCAGTCAGGGTCATGGGTGTGTGTTAGGAGACAGTCAGGGTCATGGGTGTGTGACAGGAGGGCAGTCAGGGTCATGGGTGTGTGTTAGGAGACAGTCAGGGTCATGGGTGTGTGACAGGAGGGCAGTCAGGGTCAGGGTGTGTGATAGGAGGCAGTCAGGGTCATGGGTGTGTGATAGGAGGCAGTCAGGGTCATGGGTGTGTGTTAGGAGGCAGTCAGGGTCATGGGTGTGTGATAGGAGGCAGTCAGGGTCATGGGTGTGTGTTAGGAGACAGTCAGGGTCATGGGTGTGTGTTAGGAGGCAGTCAGGGTCATGGGTGTGTGATAGGAGGCAGTCAGGGTCATGGGTGTGTGATAGGAGGCAGTCAGGGTCATGGGGATGGTGTCAGGAGGCAGTCAGGGTCATGGGGGTGTGTCAGGAGGCAGTCATGGGTGTGTGTCAGGAGGCAGTCAGGGTCATGGGGGTGTGTCAGGAGGCAGTCAGGGTCATGGGGGTGTGTTAGGAGGCAGTCAGGGTCATGGGTGTGTGTCAGGAGGCAGTCAGGGTCATGGGTGTGTGTTAGGAGGCAGTCAGGGTCATGGGTGTGTGTCAGGAGACAGTCAGGGTCATGGGTGTGTCAGGAGGCAGTCAGGGTCATGGGTGTGTGTCAGGAGACAGTCAGGGTCATGGGTGTGTGTCAGGAGGCAGTCAGGGTCATGGGTGTGTGTCAGGAGACAGTCAGGGTCATGGGTGTGTGACAGGAGGGCAGTCAGGGTCATGGGTGTGTGTTAGGAGACAGTCAGGGTCATGGGTGTGTGTTAGGAGCCAGTCAGGGTCATGGGTGTGTGACAGGAGGGCAGTCAGGGTCATGGGTGTGTGTTAGGAGACAGTCAGGGTCATGGGTGTGTGACAGGAGGGCAGTCAGGGTCATGGGTGTGTGATAGGAGGCAGTCAGGGTCATGGGTGTGTGTCAGGAGACAGTCAGGGTCATGGGTGTGTGTCAGGAGGCAGTCAGGGTCATTGGTGTGTGTCAGAAGGGCAGTCAGGTTCATGGGTGTGTGTCAGGAGGCAGTCAGGGTCATGGGTATGTGTCAGGAGGCAGTCAGGGTCATGGGTGTGTGTCAGGAGGCAGTCAGGGTCATGGGTGTGTGTCAGGAGGCAGTCAGGGTCATGGGTTGTGTTAGGAGGCAGTCAGGGTCATGGGTGTGTGTCAGGAGACAGTTAGGGTCATGGGTGTGTCAGGAGACAGTCAGCAGACCTGCCAACCTCCTAAGAGACCAATGAGTAAGAATTGAAGCTCAGTGAGGCAGAAATGTGTAATTTCTGAGAGCTAAGAGTAATCAAACGCGACATTTACCTTTTTTCAAACAAACACGATGCGATGAAATTGTTCACAAAATTTTTGTGAACTTTACTTTTCTTCAAAAACAAGCTTTTCTTTTAAGTGTACAAGAAATCTCTACAAAATTATGAAAATGTAGAATACACTGGAAACACACACAAATCCCTAAACCATCATGGCATGGCACACCACGGCTTGATAGTGCGCCAGAAACAACCTAAAAAATTGGAAATGAAATGAGGCAGGGAACAGTAAACAATAAACAGTAAACAAGTGGGGTAACGTTTGCTCCCAAAAGGAAACCTAACACAAAGTAACTTTTATTCAAGACTGGCACAGCCTTTTAAACTTGGAATAAGGTCAGACAAATACATAGACGAACAATCCAATAGTGGGGAAAAAAACAAGCGCAGGCCAACAACTCAACTGTCTTGATAGTAATGACTTGGCAAAGATTTGGACTTAAGGAGGGGGGGGGGGGGGGGGGGGGGGGGGAGGTTCGAAGATGGAGAAACTGGGAACATGAAATTAAGAAAATATATAACCTAAAAATGTTCTACCCTGTTGCTGATTTGTACATGTGGGGTTGGCTATCAGCTCAGTGGTGATTGTGTCATTTTTAAGTATCGCACCATCCCAGGAAAAAATTTGTCCCCCCCCCCCCCCCCCCCCCCCCCCCCCCCCCCCACCCTCCCTTCCTGACTTCCATCAATCCCCAACACAAACGGTCCATTCTGCAGTCGAGATGCAGCAGCAGTTTAGGCTTCCATGAGAAGGGTCCTTACAATGTGTGTTGTCTTTATTCGACCACTCTTGAACTGTTTGGCGATCTCCGAATCTGGGAACGCTTCTTTAAAAAGCTGGGATGCATGGTCGGCTGCGCTAAGAGCGATGTTGTGCTCGACGAAAAATCCGGCCACCAATGCTTCAGCCCGAATTACCCTTTTCCTAATTTCATCCTCTTGTCTACAGTCTGAAAAAAACTGTGTGCTGCTGGAAGAATTCGGCGCGTTAGAGGAATCGATGTGCTTGCGTGACTCAAGGTGACGCTTCACATCCACCATCCCGCCATTGGAAATTGTGAAGTCCAACTCGCAAGTGGTACACGTGCACAATTTACACCTTTAGCCGAAGGTCGTATGCATGGGAACTTTTCCAAGTATTCTTTTCGGAACTTTTGACCAACATATGCAGGGGAACTTTTCCGAGTATTCTTTTTGGAACTTTTGACCAAGTTTTTTCTTCTTTGCATCTTGTCCCAAACTTTCTACTCCACGTTTCGACATTTTCGTAGCTAAAACTTCAAAATGACGCCAGCTTCGCTGAATGGTAAAGATGGTGAAACGAACTGCGCATGACCGGAAACGCTTCTTGAAGACTACTGGTTATACGCACGGCGCCGTGCGTGTCTGTACATAAGCTGATTTTTTCGCCCGCTTTTTTTTTTTTTTTTTGGGGGGGGGGGGGGGGGGGGGGGACTTTCAATGCGTAATTTTTTGGCTAAGTGCATAAGGGCGTAAGAATTATCACTTGGGCGTAACAAATTACACGAAATGCGTAATGGTTGGCAGGTCCGAGTCAGGGTCATGGGTGTGTGTCAGGAGACAGTCAGGGTCATGGGTGTGTGTCAGGAGGCAGTCAGGGTCATGGGTGTGTGATAGGAGGCAGTCAGGGTCATGGGTGTGTGTTAGGAGAGTCAGGGTCATGGGTGTGTGTTAGGCAGTCAGGGTCATGGGTGTGTGTTAGGAGGCAGTCAGGGTCATGGGTGTGTGTTCGGAGGCAGTCAGGGTCATGGGTGTGTGATAGGAGGCAGTCAGGGTATGGGTGTGTGTTCGGAGGCAGTCAGGGTCATGGGTGTGTGATAGGAGGCAGTCAGGGTCATGGGTGTGTGTCAGGAGGCAGTCAGGGTCATGGGTGTGTGTCAGGAGGCAGTCAGGGTCATGGGTGTGTGTCAGGGGGCAGTCAGGGTCATGGGTGTGTGTTAGGAGGCAGTCAGGGTCATGGGTGTGTGTCAGGAGGCAGTCAGGGTCATGGGTGTGTGATAGGAGACAGTCAGGGTCATGGGTGTGTGTCAGGAGACAGTCAGGGTCATGGGTGTGTGATAGGAGACAGTCAGGGTCATGGGTGTGTGTCAGGAGGCAGTCAGGGTCATGGGTGTGTGTCAGGAGGCAGTCAGGGTCATGGGTGTGTGTCAGGAGACAGTCAGGGTCATGGGTGTGTGATAGGAGACAGTCAGGGTCATGGGTGTGTGATAGGAGGTAGTCAGGGTCATGAGTGTGTGATAGGAGACAGTCAGGGTCATGGGTGTGTGTTAGGAGGCAGTCAGGGTCATGGGTGTGTGTTAGGAGGCAGTCAGGGTCATGGGTGTTGTGATAGGAAGATATCATCCATCCTGCTCCCTCTCCTTGCCAGCTAACCGCAACCAGCTGCCACTGAAGGACTGTCCTCGGCACCCAACCATGGGGAGGGGCGTGTTGTGTCCATGGGTCAGGGAATATTGTGTGTTCCATGGCGTGGCGGGGACCTACCTTGTCCTGGCACCTCTTGATGAGGTCCTGCGAGAAGTGTGGCAGCTGCTTGAGGTAGGAGTCCTTGTTCCACAGGGCCTGAGTGATCATCTGGGCCAGCTCCATGGCCGCTAGGGCCGGGCTCAGCCAGCCGTTGGAGCTCAGCACGTCCACACACGCCTGGATCAGCCGGATCGCCTGCAACACGCCGCACAGTCCCTCCACCATCACCTCACAGGTTGTACCCCCCACCACCCCACTCCCCATCCTTTCCCTTCTGTCCTCTGCACAGGCCTTGTGTGTGCCATGTACAGAATCCTTTGTGCTCCCACTCACTACTCGGCAAGAATTCAGTATGTCCATACAGAGAGGTGGGGGGAACTATACAGAAACCTATGTACTAGTCATAAGTCTGTACCAACTATGTCCACACTGGTGTGTGTGTATGTATGAGTGTGTGTGTGTGTGTGTGTGTGTGTGTGTGTGCGTGCGTGCGTGCGTGCATGTGTGTGAACAGAAACCAGTGTGCCCATTCCCAAGTCTGCAAGAATAATTCCGTATGTCCATACAGAAAGGGGGGGGGGGGGGGGGAGTTTACGAAAATCTACATGCCCATTCACTAGTTTGTAGGAATTCAGTATGTCCATACAGAGAGGTGGGGGGGAGGGGGCAGGTTTACAAAAACCTACATGCCCATTCACTACTTTGAAGGAATTCAGTATGTCCATACAGAAAGGGGGGGGTTACAAAAACCTACATGCCCATTCACTAGTTTGAAAGAATTCAGTAAGTCCATACGAGAAAGGAGGGAGGGGGGGGAGGGGGAGGGGGGGTTACAAAAACCTACATGCCCATTCACTAATCTGTAGGAATTCAGTTTGTTCACAATGGGGAGGTGGGGGGGGGGGGGGGGGAGATAGGAAGGAAGCTGTGCACAGAAACCTGCGTGCACATTCACAAGTCTGTCTGAATTGGGCATGTCGATACAGGCAAATGGGAAGGGGGGGGGGGGGGGGGGATGCAGGGTGATGGGGAGGGGGGCATGCTTAAAGACTTACATGCCTATTCTCAAGTCTGTAGGAATTCAAAATGTCCACACTGGAGGGAGGGACAAGGGAGGGAAGGGGGGGGGGGGGGGCTGTAAGTCCACACACGAGGGACAGCTGTGTAGACATTTAGGAGCCCATTCAAAAGTCTGTAGGATTTCCCAATGTTCACACATGGACGGGGGGGGGGGGGGGGGGGGGGGTCAGTTGTAGTGCTGGCTGGCAAGAGGTCATGGAGAAAGCTGCCATGAAGGCTGTTTGTCTGTAGATCTGATTGTTGTTGTTGTCTGTTGTTGTTTTTCCTCTCCAACTGATCTAGGTGAGTGTTTCCAGCAGGACTGTGGGGGCTGCTGCACTAGGCCCCGGAGATGTCCAGTGCCACCTGTACAGTGCCAACAGAACCAACCTGACAACTGGCGCAACGCAACACAGGCAGAGACAGTCAGTGTCAGTCCTAGCACTTGGACACACCACACACACACACACACATAAACCAACCTGACAACTGGCGCCACACAACACAGGCAGAGACAGACAGTGTCAGTCCTTGCACTTGGACACACACACACACACACACACAGAAACCAACCTGACAACTGGCGCCACGCAACACAGGCAGAGACAGTCAGTGCCAGTCCTTGCACTTGGACACACACACACACACACACACACAGACACATAAACCAACCTGACAACTGGCGCCACGCAACACAGGCAGAGACAGCCAGTGTCAGTCCTTGCACTTGGACACACACACACAGACACACACACACACATAAACCAACCTGACAACTGGCGCCATGCAACCAGGCATGGTACTGAAGGAAAATCATTTTTCCCTGAAAATGTTTGGGGGTCCAGGGGGCGGTTGCCCCCTGGCGGGGTCAAGGGGCACAGCCCCTTGTGGGGGTCAGGGGGCAGCGCCCCCTGAAGCTGAAGGTTTTTCAGCAATTCTAGCCTGTAAAAAAGCCTCTCCTTGAACTAATTTCAGTTCTTCATACTAAGCAATTTCTGCCACAAATAAGCTCTCCTAGAATCACTTTATCAGTCATTCCTTCAACCCAAAGGAGGTTTTAAACCCAAGTAGTCACATAGCAAAAATGAGTACATATCTACATTGCTTTAGGTGGCATACATTAAGTCAAATTGTAAACGTTTTACTTACTATGTCAGTGAAGCACACACACAGTGTACACACAGGAGACCCTCATTTTGCACAACTTTGGTCATGTCCAGCACCACCAACAAAGCATAGCACAGCACAGCAAAGTAGTGGTCTATTTCATGTCTTGAGTTCCAGTTTTGTTTACTATGTTCAATTCTTTTATGATCCGTCTCCTCTACATTAGTTACTCCTTTTACTTTTTACATCTATCTGTGAATACAGTACAAAATGAGTTTAAGTTTTGTGTCTCTTTTAACGTACAAATTTTAAGTTATGTGTCTCTTCAGTGCAAGCAATGTGAATGAGATGAAGACTACTTTTTGCCTGATTTCTCAGCCATCTGCTTCACGAGCAGAGCCTACTTTTTGTAATGTCCAAACCTCATTCTCTTTGCCTCCTGTCTGTAATGTTCAATGGCTTTTCTCTTTGAAGCCAGCCAAATGTGTTCCTTCTGGAACAGTTCAAACTTTTTCTTTCTTTCTTCTTTTTCTTTCTCCAAAATGTGGTGGTAAGTCTATCAACTGTTCCAAGCACGACGAAAACGTTTCATTTTCGTGGCTCCTGTTCAGCCAATCCCATCGCCATTTGTTTGCCCACCAGCATCAATATCTCCTGTCGCAGAATTTCGTGGAACTATGTCTGTACGCTTTGGCATTTATATTTTTTCCTTCTTTTTCTTTAATCTTGTTCAAATTCGATCACGTCGACCCAGAGCGGAAAGCAGTGGCGAATGTCACGAAAGCGCATGCGCGGAAGTAGTCCTGCTCAATGCTACTTCTCGCGAGACGAAGGCTTGAAGTGAATGACCTGAAACGAACTAAGTGGGCTGGTCTCGTCGGGCACGGCTCGTTTTTTTTTTTTTTTTTCTTTTTTTTTTTTCGCGGATTTCCGCGAATTCGCGGACATGTACCATGCCTGGCAACACAGGCAGAGACAGTCAGTGTCAGTCTTTGCACTTGGACACACACACACACACACACACACACACACACACACACACACACACACACACACACACATAAACCAACCTGACAACTGGCGCCACGCAACACAGGCAGAGACAGTCAGTGTCAGTCTTTGCACTTGGACACACACACACATAAACCAACCTGACAACTGGCGCCACGCAACACAGGCAGAGACAGTCAGTGCCAGTCCTTGCACTTGGACACACACACACACATAAACCAACCTGACAACTGGCGCCACGCAACACAGGCAGAGACAGTCAGTGTCAGTCTTTGCACTTGGACACACACACACACACACAGACACACACACACACACAGACACACACACACTCACACACTCACTCACTCACTCACTCACTCACACACACACACACACACACACACACACACACACACACACACACACACACACACACACACTCCTACACACACACACACTCTTACATACACACACAGGATGGCTGACCTTGCTGAGGATCTCCTCGGTGTCAGACTGGAGTTCAGCCGACAGCTGCATGCGGGACAGGTGGGCCTGCAGCAGCAGGTTGGTCTTGGTGTGGGGGTCGTTGAACTTGGGCGACGCCTGCTTCGTTAGCAGCCGGGACGCCAACTACAAACAGACAGTGCCATCATCAGTGACTTACCACACAGTGCCTGCGTGTTTGGTGGCCTGGACGCCAACTATGAACTGGCAGTGTAACTGTCAGTGACTTGCCACACAATGCCTAATTGTTAAATGCTCTGGTGCCCATTAAGGACAGGTTATCACTGTCAGTGACTTGCCACATAATGCCTAATTGCTAAATGCTCTGGGTGCCCATTAAGGACAGCTTATCACTGTCAGTGACTTGCCACACAATGCCTACTTGTTAAATGCTCTGGGTGCCCATTAAGGACAGGTTATCACTGTCAGCGACGCACCACGCAATGTAAACTGTTGACGGCTGTCACTGTAAGTGATGTATCTAAAAACAACAGCTCACCGAATTGTATCTTTTTTTTTCTTCTTTTTTTTTGGTTAATACCCCACCCCCACCCTTCCCTGTTACCATCTTTCTATTTGGGGAAGGAAGGGAATTTCTTTTAAGGAGAAGACATGAAGGGTAACACAGCCCTACTTTATATTCTTAGTCCTTAGCCAATCAAGATTTCAAGCGTGTGTGTGTGTGTGTGTGTGTGTGTGTGTGTGTGTGTGTGTGTGTGTGTGTGTGTGTGTGTGTGCGTGCGTGCGTGCGTGCGTGCGTGCGTGCATGCGTGCGTGCGTGCGTGCGTGAGTGTGTGTATGTGTGTGCGTTTGTGTGTGTGAGCGTGAGTGTGTGTGTTGTGTGCATGTGTGGTGTGTGTGTGTGTGTGCGCGCGTGTGTGTGCGTGCGTGCATGCGTGCGTGCGTGTGTGCGTGCGTGAGTGTGTGTGTGTTTGTGTGTGTGCGTGAGTGTGTGTGTTGTGTGTGTGTGTGTGTGTGTGTGTGTGTGTGTGTGTGTGTGTGTGTGTGTGTGTGTGTGTGTCTTGTCTGTGTGTGTGTTGCGTGTGTGCCTAAAGAGTTAAGAAGGAAGAAGACTAGAGGGTCTACAATAATCCATCAGTGTTGCATAACAGAGCCACCTGTATGATACACACAGACCAAGACAGAACCAGCAGAAGGAGCGGGAGTGAAGAATGGAACAGGACCAAGCCAGTGAGGAGAAGACAGGTGCCATGTCACCTGGACCCACCTGTCGCAGGATCTCCGTCTCGCCGTGCCTGATGGGCAGGTTCTCATACTCCGCAGCGTTGGCCACGATCTCCAGCAGACCCTTGATCTTGGTTTTATTGTTGAGGGACATGCTGAACAGCTCTGTCAACACGAACACACACTGAACATCTCTGTCAACATGAACACACACACTGAACATCTCTGTCAACATGAACACACAAACTGAACAACTCTGTCAACACACACACACACTGAACATCTCTGTCAACATGAACACACACACTGAACAACTCTGTCAACACACACACATGCTGAACAACTCTGTCAACACACACACACACTGAACAACTCTGTCAACTCACACACACACTGAACAACTCTGTCAACTCACACACACGCTGAACAACTCTGTCAACACACACACATGCTGAACAACTCTGTCAACACACACACATGCTGAACATCTCTGTCAACACACACACTGAACAACTCTGTCAACACACACACATGCTGAACAACTCTGTCAACACACACACATGCTGAACAACTCTGTCAACACACACACACGCTGAACATCTCTGTCAACACACACACATGCTGAACATCTCTGTCAACACACACACATGCTGAACAACTCTGTCAACACACACACATGCTGAACAACTCTGTCAAACACACACACATGCTGAACATCTCTGTTAACATGAACACACACGCTGAACTACTCTGTCAACACACACACATCTCTGTCAACACACACACACGCTGAACATCTCTGTCAACACACACACACAGAACATCTCTGTCAACACACACACACGCTGAACATCTCTGTCAACACACACACATGCTGAACAACTCTGTCAACACACACACATGCTGAACAACTCTGTCAACACACACACACGCTGAACAACTCTGTCAACACACACACATGCTGAACATCTCTGTCAACACACACACACATGCTGAACAACTCTGTCAACACACACACATGCTGAACAACTCTGTCAACACACACACATGCTGAACAACTCTGTCAACACACACACATGCTGAACAACTCTGTCAACACACACACATGCTGAACAACTCTGTCAACACACATACATGCTGAACAACTCTGTCAACACCAACACACATACTGAACATCTCTGTCAACACCAACACACACTGAACATCTCTGTCAACACACACACACGCTGAACAACTCTGTCAACACAAACACACATACTGAACATCTCTGTCAACACACACACACACACGCTGAACAACTCTGTCAACACACACACATGCTGAACAACTCTGTCAACATGAACACACATACTGAACATCTCTGTCAACACACACACACGCTGAACAGCTCTGTCAACACGCACACACATACTGAACTCTGTCATCATACACACACATACTGAACAGTTCTGTACAACTCTGTCAACACCCTTACAAACGACTCTGTCAACACACACATCTGAACCACTCTGTCAACACACACATACATGCTGAACAACTCTGTCTACACACATAGTGAGATAAGATAAGATAATGTCGCTTATAGCCCAGCCGACCGCAAAGGGCCACATCAGGGCTGACACACACATAGTGAACAACTCCTTCAACACACACACAGACACACACACACAGACACACACACACACAGACACACACAGACACACACACACACAGACACACACACACACACACACACAGACACACACACACACACACAGACACACACACACACACACACTGAACAACCCTGTCAACACACACACACACACACACACACACACACTGAACAACTCTTTCAACACACACACACACACACACACACACACACACACACACACACACTGAACAACCCTGTCAACACACACACACACACACTGAACAACCCTGTCAACACACACACACACACACTGAACAACCCTGTCAACACACACACACACACACTGAACAACCCTGTTAACACACACACACACACACACACACACTGAACAACCCTGTCAACACACACACACTGAACAACCCTGTCAACACACACACACACACACACACACACTGAACAACTCAACACACACACACACAGACACACACACACACACACACACACACACACACACACACACACACACTGAACAACCCTGTCAACACACATACATACTGAACAACCCTGTCAACACACACACACACACACTGCACAACCCTGTCAACACACACACACTGAACAACCCTGTCAACACACACACACACACACACACACACACACACACACACACACTGCACAACCCTGTCAACACACACACACTGAACAACCCTGTCAACACACACACACACCACACACACAACACACCAACACACCACTGACAACCCTGTCAACACACACACACACACACACACACACACACACACACACACACACACACACACACACAATGAACAACCATGTCAACACACACACACACACACACATACACTTATACTGAACAACTCTGTCAACGCACACCCTTACCAAATGGAAGGGTCGACATCCCATTGTAAACCAGTCTTGTCAGGTGTACCACAGGGAACTGTTCTGGGGCCCTTGTTTTTCTTAATTTATATAAATGACATAAGTAGAAATCTCTCTCCTGGAACTACTATAAG
The DNA here is from genome assembly GCA_018398815.1 of Conus ventricosus. Taxonomy (NCBI): domain Eukaryota; kingdom Metazoa; phylum Mollusca; class Gastropoda; order Neogastropoda; family Conidae; genus Conus; species Conus ventricosus. Next base: position 50,145 of record JAFLJL010014447.1, on the reverse strand, counting down.
GCTTTTTGCAGATGACAGCTTAGTATATAGAACAATCAGAAGCAAGAATGATACACGCATTCTACAAAAAGATCTAAACGCTTTACAAGAGAGGGAAAGAACTTGAAAAATGGAATTTCATCCCCAAAGTGCCAAGTGTTGCGTATATGTAACAAACGCTCACCAATTAAATCAGATTATTCTATCCATAATACTATTCTTAAAGAAACTAATGCTGCAAAAAATTTAGGCGTGATTATAGATAGTCGTCTCAAATGGAAAGAACATTACAATTTAGTATGCAAGAAAGCAAATAACATCTTAGCTTTCTTATACAGGAATATCAATGACTGCCCCCAAAAGGTTAAAGACGACTGCTACAAAACACTGGTCAGACCAGTATTGGAATATGGTTGCTCAGTTTGGGATCCTTACCATCTAAAGGACATTGATAACCTCGAAAAGATTCAGAAGAGAGCAGCACGGTTCGTAACAGGGAACCACATCAGAGAAAAGGGGAATACTAGGAAGAACATGAGGAGATTAGAATGGAAACCCTTAGAAGAGAGAAGAGCTTTTATCAAACTTAACATCTTCTTCAAAGGCAGAGCTAAAGTAATTGATATTCCAATGGAACAACTAGTATTGAATAAAAGTAGCACCAGGAGTGGCGGTCAATGTTATATCATACCTGCATCAAATATTGACAGCCACTTACATTCTTTTTATCCCAGTTCTGTACGGCTGTGGAACTCACTGCCGGGTGCCATCAAGATTGCCACAAATGCAATCTCATTTAAAAAAACAAATTGATTCGACAGTTTTGAGATCTGCATATTGATGATTTTCTATTTTTACTTCCCCAGATATTTTACTATTACCTGGGCCTGAATTTGCCATTGCTTTTAACTTCTTGAATATCGAGTGCGACCCCTTGTTGCCAAATTTGCTCCAGGGGGCCAACAGTCTGAGTCGCACTATTTTATGTTATTTTATTTTACTTTTTAACATGCGCGCTGGTGACCTACTCGTTTTTGAGTGAACCAGTATTTTAGGAAGAAGAAGAAGACAAACAACTCTGTCAACACACACACTTACCAAAACACTCTGTCAACCCCACACCCTTACCAAAAAACTCTGTCAACACACACCCTTACCAAACGACTCTGTCAACACACACACTTACCAAACGACTCTGTCAACACACACCCCTTTCCAAAAAAACTCTGTCAACACACACCCTTACCAAACGACTCTGTCAACACACACACTTACAAACGACTGCCAACACACACACTTACCAAACGACTCTGTCAACACACACACTAACCAAACAACTTTGTCAACACACACACTTACCAAACGACTCTGTCAACACACACACTAACCAAACAACTCTGTCAACACACACACTTACCAAACGACTGTCAACACACACACTAACCAAACAACTTTGTCAACACACCCCTTACCAAACGACTCTGTCAACACACACACTTACCAAACAACTCTGTCAACACACACACTTACCAAACGACTCTGCCAACAGTGACACACACACTTACCAAACGATTCTGTCAACACACACACTAACCAAACAACTCTGTCAACACAAAACACTAACCAAACAACCCTGTCAACACACACACTAACCAAACGACTCTGTCACACACACACTTACCAAACGACTCTGTCAACACACACACTTACCAAACGACTCTGCCAACACACACATTACCAAACGACTCTGTCAAACACACACACTAACCAAACAACTCTGTCAAAATACACACAACCTGTTTTTGAGGGACATTCTGAACAACTCATCCAAGACATAAAAACATAGTTTGAATTTTCTTGTTGAAAGATGAATGGGACAACTCTAACCCCCTTCTATTCTTGTTATCACTGTAATCTCCCCCTCATTCAAATTTTTCCATGCACCAGCCTTCACTGTGCTGATAACAGGCACTACTGGTGGGAAATGGACCACACTACTCTCCCTCTCATTCATTTCTCCATGCAGCAGCCTTCACTGTGCTGATAACAGGCACTACTGGTGGGAAAAGGGCCATGTGATCTCCCTCTCATTCATTTCTCCATGCACCAGCCTTCACTGTGCTGATAACAGGCACTACTGGTGGAAGTGGACCACTGTGATCTCCCTCTCATTCATTTCTTCCATGCAGCAGCCTTCACTGTGCTGATAACAGGCACTACTGGTGGAAGTGGACCCACTACTCTCCCTCTCATTCATTTCTCCATGCAGCAGCCTTCACTGTGCTGATAACAGGCACTACTGGTTTGGAAGTGGACCACACTACTCTCCCTCTCATTCATTTCTCCATGCAGCAGCCTTCACTGTGCTGATAACAGGCACTACTGGTGGAAGTGGACCACTGTGATCTCCCTCTCATTCATTTCTCCATGCAACAGCCTTCACTGTGCTGATAAAAGGCACTACTGGTGAAAGTGGACCACACTACTCTCCCTCTCATTCATTTCTCCATGCAGCAGCCTTCACTGTGCTGGTAACAGGCACTACTGGTGGAAATGGACCAGACCACCAGCAGCCTGTCTTAGCGTATCAATCCACTGTCACTGACTGTCACACACTGGTTCTTGTGTCAGCCACTGTCATTCCCTTTACTTGAGGCATGTGGCTTGTTATTGACAACTTCTCAGTGTTTTGTAAGTACTGCCCATTGCTATCACATTTTCCTATTTGTCCTACAGGCTCGTGAATAGTCAGTATGGTCTTCTCAAACATGTTCTGAAACAATTCCTGAAATGTCTTGTTCTTGACTGTTGTTTGTCTTTCACCGGCGAAGATGACCACGATTTCTGCTATCACTGGGTGGTGGTGTGTGTACAAAGACAGCTGATCAGGCCGATCTTCACACTGAACAGTCCACTGCAGCGTGGACAGGGCAGACATGGAGATGGCTGATCAGGCCGATCCTCACACTGAACAGTCCGTTGCAGCGTGGACACGGCAGACATGGAGATGGCTGATCAGGCCGATCCTCACACTGAACAGTCCACTGCAGCGTGGACAGGGCAGACATGGAGAGGCTGATCAGGCCGATCCTCACACTGAACAGTCCGTTGCAGCGTGGACAGGGCAGACATGGAGATGGCTGATCAGGCCGATCCTCACACTGAACAGTCCGTTGCAGCGTGGACAGGGCAGACATGGAGATGGCTGATCAGGCCGATCCTCACACTGAACAGTCCGTTGCAGCGTGGACAGGGCAGACATGGAGATGGCTGATCAGGCCGATCCTCACACTGAACAGTCCGTTGCAGCGTGGACAGGGCAGACATGGAGATGGCTGATCAGGCCGATCCTCACACTGAACAGTCCGTTGCAGCGTGGACAGGACAGACATGGAGATGGCTGATCAGGCCGATCCTCACACTGAACAGTCCGTTGCAGCGTGGACAGGGCAGACATGGAGATGGCTGATCAGGCCGATCTTCACACTGAACAGTCCGTTGCAGCGTGGACAGGGCAGACATGGAGATGGCTGATCAGGCCGATCCTCACACTGAACAGTCCGTTGCAGCGTGGACAGGGCAGACATGGAGATGGCTGATCAGGCCGATCCTCACACTGAACAGTCCGTTGCAGCGTGGACAGGGCAGACATGGAGATAGCTGATCAGGCCGATCTTCACACTGAACAGTCCGTTGCAGCGTGGACAGGGCAGACATGGAGATGGCTGATCAGGCCGATCCTCACACTGAACAGTCCGTTGCAGCGTGGACAGGGCAGACATGGAGATGGCTGATCAGGCCGATCCTCACACTGAACAGTCCGTTGCAGCGTGGACAGGGCAGACATGGAGATGGCTGATCAGGCCGATCCTCACACTGAACAGTCCACTGCAGTGTGGACAGGGCAGACATGGAGGTGAGCCAGGCTGAAAAGTGGTACTTGATCCGTTTTTACAAAACTGACGTTTTAGCTCCTGTGTCTCCACCCGCCTTGTTTCAAAATCTGCTCTTATTGTCCTAACGTCCATCAAAGAAACTGACATCACACTCTTTGAATCAAGAGCAAACATCACAATTTCAATGCAGCGAACAGGGTTTTTGAATGAGAACAGCAAAACTCAGGCTGCCAAGCCAAAAGGCCAACCTCTCATCAGCATCCCTGCACAGCTCCCCCGCCTCACTTTGTGTACACAGGGAATCATCAAAATACATTTCCCTAAGGTATGCCCCTTTTCTCTTAGCCCAGCCAGCACAGGTTTTATCAGTTTGTCACCTTCCTAGGTGTCTCTTTGAAAATCCTCAGGGCGGGGCCAGGAACCCTACAGTGTACCACTAACCTGAAGCAGGGCCAGGAACCCTACAGTGTACCACTAACCTGAAGCAGGGCCAGGAACCCTACAGTGTACCACTAACCTGAAGCAGGGCCAGGAATCCCTACAGTGTACCACTAACCTGAAGCAGGGCCAGGAACCCTACAGTGTACCACTAACCTGAAGCAGGGCCAGGAATCCCTACAGTGTACCACTAACCTGAAGCAGGGCCAGGAACCCTACAGTGTACCACTAACCTGACGCAGGGCCAGGAACCCTACAGTGTACACTAACCTGAAGCAGGGCCAGGAACCCTACAGTGTACCACTAACCTGAAGCAGGGCCAGGAACCCTACAGTGTACCACTAACCTGAAGCAGGGCCAGGAACCCTACAGTGTACCACTAATCTGACGCAATCTGTTACAACAGTTAGCGACAGGGAGGGGGAAATACACATCTTTGGTGTCAAGCATGGGCAGGGAAACAGCCCCTTTCAAGAGAGTGACAGCAGGTTTGAGAGAGTCCATTACTAAAATTTATCTTCCCTACTCCCTTGTTCATGTTTCCAATGTGTATCATCCTTCCCTGGCCTTCCTATACAGTGGACAGACACTGATTGGACCTCTGTAACTTTTGCAACGACCCCTTTCACAGCACACCATTCATCATTTCACAGCACACCATTCATCATTTCACAGCACACCATTCATCATTTCACAGCACACCATTCATCATTTCACAGCACACCATTCATCATTTCATGGCACAACAGTTCACAGCACAACACTTCACAGTGCAACAGTTCACAGCACAACTGTTCACAATGGTTCACAGCACAACTGTTCACAATGGTTCACAGCACAACTGTTCACAATGGTTCACAGCACAACAGTTCACAGCTCAACTGTTCAGTGCACGTCCATTTACCATCAGCCAATCGCTGGTCACCCACACTGAACTTGACAGAGACAGAGAGAGAGACAGAGAGAGAGAGACAGAGAGAGAAAAGCAACAGACACTGTACAGACCGATGGTGGTGTAGTTGATGTAGTAGTAGGAGGCAATCATGCCCAGATTGAGAGGAGCCACATCCATGTCATCCTCCACGCTAATACACTGCAACACATCATCCACATTGATACACTGCAACACATCATCCACATTGATACACGGCAACACATCATCCACATTGATACACGGCAACACATCATCCACATTGATACACGGCAACACATCATCCACATTGACACACAGCAACACACCATCCACATTGACACACGGCAACACACCATCCACATTGATACACGGCAACACATCATGCACATTGATACACGGCAACACATCATCCACATTGACACACGGCAACACATCATCCACATTGACACACAGCAACACATCATCCACATTGACACACGGCAACACATCATCCACATTGATACACGACAACACATCATCCACATTGATACACGACAACACATCATCCACATTGACACGCGGCAACACATCATCCACATTGACACGCGGCAACACATCATCCACATTGATACACGGCAACACATCATCCACATTGATACACGGCAACACATCATCCACATTGATACACGGCAAACACATCATCCACATTGATACACGGCAACACATCATCCACATTGATAAAACGGCAACACTTTAACCAAAATTGATAACGGCAAACTCCCCCCAACATTGTTTAAAACGGCAACAAAATCATCCAACATTGATACAGGGAAAACACATACCCTTTCGGTTACACTGAAAACACATATCCACATTGTTACTGACAACACCATCCACTTTGATACAAGCAAACATTTTTAAACATTGTATTTGAAAACACTTAATAAAACATTGTACCGGAAAAAAATCATCCACATTGAAAACCAGCAAAACATCATCCACATTGATACAAACAACACATAATGCCTTTTTTTTACCCGGCAACACATCATCCCTTTTGGTTCAGAAAAACACTTAACCCACATTGTCCCGGGGAAAAACTTACCCAAATTAAAACATTTAAACTATCATCCACTTTTTTTTACACGGCAACACATCTTCCAATTGTTTACACGGAAAATACATGATCAAAAAATTAAACACGGAAAACTTAAATCCACATTGACAAAGGGGAAACACTTCACCCACTTTTTTTAAATGGAAAACATTCACCCACATTGACAATGGGAAACATCATCCCATTGAAAACTTGGCAAAATTTAACCCAACTTTCCCCCCTGGGAACAACCCAAACCATTGATACACGGCAACAAACATTCAAAACTGTAGTTTATGCAGATTGAAAAGCGGTGGTTAAAATACTTTTTTTTTTTTCCCACTCCAGAATTATGTTCTGGCCAGCTGAGGGACGAACACAAAAGGTCCAGAGAGAAACGGGGTTTAAAAGTGGGCCCGGGCGACGGAAAAAAACCAGAGCAGTCAAAAGAGAGAAAAGGGGTCAAATTTGGACAGGGTGAGGGGACGAACACAGAGCAGTCACAGAGAACAACCGGGTCAAAGTGGCAGGCTGAAAAAACGAAACCAGGCAGTCCAGGGGAAAAAACCCTGGTCAAAGTAGGACAGGCTGACGGACGAACACAGAGCAATACAGAGAAAAACCGGGTAAAGTAGGAAAGGCTGAGGACGAACACAGAGCAATCACAAAGAAAAAAAACCTGGGTCAATGTGGGGAAAAGGCTGAGGCAGAACACAGAGCGGGTCCGAGAAAAAACCCGGGTCACAGAAAGGACAGGCTGACGGCAGAAAAGAGAAGTCAAAGGGAAAAAACCGGGTCACAGTAGGAAAAGGCGGGACGGACAAAAACACAGGAAGTAACAGAAAAAAACCCGGGGGGTCAAATAGGACAGGTGGGGACGAACACGAGCAGTCCAGGGAAACAACCGGGTAAAAATAGGCAGGCTGAGGGACGAACCAGAGCAGTCACAGGGAACAACCGGGTAAAAGTGGGGCCCGGGTTGACGGCCCAGAACAAGACCCCGTCACAGAGAAAAAACCGGGGTCAGGGTTTTAGGCCCGGCTGAGGGGAAGAACACGGGAAGGGGTCACAGGAGAAAAACCGGGTCACGATGGGACAGGCGACGGCAGAACCCCGAGCAATCACAGAGAAAAAACCCGGGGGGTCAAATTGGGGAAAAGAGACGGACAGAAAAAAGAGCAATCAAAAAGGGAACAACGGGGTAAAAGTGGGGACAGGCTGACGGCCCCCCCCAAAGGGCGGGTCACAGAGAACAACGGGGTTTAAAGTGGGGACAGGATAAAGGGAAAACCAAAAACACAGAGCAGTCACAGAGAAAAAACCGGGGTCAAATTTAGGACAGGC
>JAFLJL010014447.1:0-35000 GCA_018398815.1 Conus ventricosus | reverse complement strand
CACACCACACATCACCACTGCATGGACGACTCTGTGCACAACACACCACACATCACCACTGCATGGATAACTGTGCACAACACACCACACATCACCACTGCATGGATGACTCTGTGCACAACACACCACACATCACCACTGCATGGATGACTCTGTGCACAACACACACACAATCACCACTGCATGGATGACTCTGTGCACAACACACCACACATCACCACTGCATGGATGACTGTGCACCACAACACACCACACATCACCACTGCATGGATGACTGTGCACAACACACCACACATCACCACTGCATGGATGACTCTGTGCACAACACACCACACATCACCACTGCATGGATGACTCTGTGCACAACACACCACACATCACCACTGCATGGATGACTGTGCACAACACACCACACACACATCACCACTGCATGGATGACTGTGTGCACCACACACTGCACTACACATCACCACTACATGGATGACTGTGCACAACACACCACACCACACATCACCACTGCATGGATGACTGTGTGCACCACACACTGCACTACACATCACCCTACATGGATGACTGTGCATAACACCACACCACACATCACCACTACATGGATGACTCTGTGCACAACACCACACCACACATCACCACTGCATGGATGACTGTGTGCACCACACACTGCACTACACATCACCACTACATGGATGACTGTGCATAACACCACACCACACATCACCACTACATGGATGACTCTGTGCACAACACCACACCACACATCACCACTGCATGGATGACTGTGCACACCACACCATGCATCACCACTACATGGTTGACTGTGCACAACACCACACATCACCACTGCATGGATGACTGTGCACAACACACCACACATCACCACTGCATGGATGACTGTGCACACACCATGCATCACCACTGCAGGATGACTGTGCACACACCACACATCACCACTGCATGGATGACTCTGTGCACAACACACCATGCATCACCACTACATGGTTGACTGTGCACAACACCACACATCACCACTGCATGGATGACTGTGCACAACACACCACACATCACCACTGCATGGATGACTGTGCACAACACACCACATATCACCACTACATGGTTGACTGTGCACAACACCACACATCACCACTGCATGGATGACTGTGCACACCACACCACACATCACCACTGCATGGATGACTGTGCACACCACACCACACATCAACCACTGCATGGATGACTGTGCACAACACACCACACATCACCACTGCATGGATGACTGTGCACACCACACCACACAAACACCACTGCATGGATGACTGTGCACAACACACCACACATCACCACTGCATGGATGACTCTGTGCACAACACCACACCACACATCCACCACTGCATGGATGACTGTGCACCACACACTGCACTACACATCACCTCTACATGGATGACTGTGCATAACACCACAACCACACATCACCACTACATGGATGACTCTGTGCACAACACCACACCACACATCACCACTGCATGGATGACTGTGCACAACACACTGCACTACACATCACCACTGCATGGATGACTGTGCACCACACACTGCACTACACATCACCTCTACATGGATGACTGTGCATAACACCACACCACACATCACCACTACATGGATGACTCTGTGCACAACACCACACAACACATCACGCACTGCATGGACAACTGTGCACAACACACTGCACTACACATCACCACTGCATGGATGACTGTGCACCACACGGCACCACACCACACCACACAACACCACACCACACCACACGCACTACATGCCGTCACTACATGGATCGCTTGAGAACACCACACAACTCTACACTATCCATCTATCTGTACCTCTTGTGTCTTGTCTGCTTTTAATCATGCAATTGGTTTGTGCATATAAACTGGCAGAGTTACCTAAAATTACTTGTACCTCATCACTGCATGGTTCACCCTGTGAAGAACATGACAGAACAGTACACTACACATCTCTCTGTAACACCATTTCTCATATAACTGTGAAGAACAATTCACCCTGTGAAGAACATGACAGAACAGTACACTACACATCTCTCTGAACACCATTACTCATTATACTGTGAAGAACAATTCACCCTGTGAAGAACATGACAGAACAGTACACTACACATCTCTCTGTACACCATACTCATTATACTGTGAAGAACAATTCACCCTGTGAAGAACATGACAGAACAGTACACTACACATCTCTCTGTACACCATTACTCATTATACTGTGAAGAACAATTCACCCTGTGAAGAACACGACAGAACAGTACACTACACATCTCTCTGTACACCATTACTCATTATACTGTGAAGAACAATTCACCCTGTGAAGAACACGACAGAACAGTACACTACACATCTCTCTGTACACCATTACTCATTATACTGTGAAGAACAATTCACCCTGTGAAGAACACGACGGAACAGTACACTACACATCTCTCTGTACACCATTACTCATTATACTGTGAAGAACAATTCACCCTGTGAAGAACACGACAGAACAGCACACTACCCATCTCTCTGAACATCACTACACATTACACTGTGTAAAACAGTACACTACACATCTCTCTGAACATTACTCATCACACTGTGAAGAACAGTACACTACACATCTAGCTGAGCATCATTACTCATTACAGTGTAAAGAACAGTACACTACACATCTATCTGAACACAGAAAGAAACTGGCTTGTATCATCATTGGTTAGATGGAAATGGAAGTAACTGGCTAGCACCAGCACTGGTCAAATGCATGGAAATGGAGCTGACTAGCACCAGCACTGGTCAAATGCATGGAAATGGAACTGGCTAGCACCAGCACTGGTCAAATGCATGGAAATGGAACTGGCTAGGACCAGCACTGGTCAAATGCATGGTAATGGAACTGGATAGCACCAGCACTGGTCAAATGTATGGAAATGGAAGTGACTAGCATCAGCACTGGTCAAATGCATGGAAATGGAACTGGCTAGGACCAGCACTGGTCAAATGCAATGAAATGGAACTGGCTAGGACCAGCACTGGTCAAATGCATGGAAATGGAACTGGCTAGGACCAGCACTGGTCAAATGCATGGAAATGGAACTGGCTAGAACCAGCACTGGTCAAATGCATGGAAATGGAACTGGCTAGGACCAGCACTGGTCAAATGCATGGAAATGGAACTGGCTAGGACCAGCACTGGTCAAATGCATGGAAATGGAACTGACTAGCACCAGCACTGGTCAAATGCAATGAAATGGAACTGGCTAGGACCAGCATTGGTCAAATGCATGGAAATGGAACTGACTAGCATCAGCATTGGTCAAATGCATGGAATTGGAACTGACTAGCATCAGCATTGGTCAAATGCATGGAACCAGCACATCAAGCATGGCTGGAGATAAAACAGAATCACCCTGTATAAAAGCTGAATGATACAATGGACTTCTGAAACTCTGACAGATTTTCAGGCTGTGTGTGCTCCCTATGCCCTCCCCCACCCCCACCCCCTGTCACTGCTGTGTCCACATGGTGTGGCTGTGTGTGCTCCCTATGCCCCCCCCCCCCCCCCCCCCCCACCTCCACCCCCTGTCACTGCTGTGTCCACATGGTGTGGCTGTGTGTGCTCCCTATGCCCTCCCCCCCCCCCACACCCTGTCACTGCTGTGTCCACATGGTGTGGCTGTGTGTGCTCCCCATGCCCTCCCCCACCCCCTGTCACTGCTGTGTCCACATGGTGTGGCTGTGTGTGCTCCCCATGCCCTCCCCCACCCCCCTGTCACTGCTGTCCACATGGTGTGGCTGTGTGTGTGCTCTCCATGCCCTCCCCCATCCCCACCCCCTGTCACTGCTGTGTCCACATGGTGTGGCTGTGTGTGCTCCCCATGCCCTCCCCCACCCCCTGTCACTGCTGTCCACATGGTGTGGCTGTGTGTGTGCTCTCCATGCCCTCCCCCATCCCCACCCCCTGTCACTGCTGTGTCCACATGGTGTGGCTGTGTGTGTGCTCTCCATGCCCTCCCCCACCCCCTGTCACTGCTGTCCACATGGTGTGGCTGTGTGTGTGCTCTCCATGCCCTCCCCCACCCCCTGTCACTGCTGTGTCCACATGGTGTGGCTGTGTGTGTGCTCTCCATGCCCCCCCCACCCCCTGTCACTGCTGTGTCCACATGGTGTGGCTGTGTGTGTGCTCTCCATGCCCTCCCCCACCCCCTGTCACTGCTGTGTCCACATGGTGTGGCTGTGTGTGTGCTCTCCATGCCCTCCCCACCCCCTGTCACTGCTGTGTCCACATGGTGTGGCTGTGTGTGCTCCTCCATGCCCTCCCCCACCCCCTGTCACTGCTGTGTCCACATGGTGTGGCTGTGTGTGTGCTCTCCATGCCCTCCCCCACCCCCTGTCACTGCTGTGTCCACATGGTGTGGCTGTGTGTGCTCTCCATGCCCTCCCCCACCCCCTGTCACTGCTGTGTCCACATGGTGTGGCTGTGTGTGTGCTCTCCATGCCCTCCCCCACCCCCTGTCACTGCTGTGTCCACATGGTGTGGCTGTGTGTGTGCTCCCCATGCCCTCCCCCACCCCCACCCCCTGTCACTGCTGTGTCCACATGGTGTGGCTGTGTGTGCTCTCCATGCCCTCCCCCACCCCCTGTCACTGCTGTGTCCACATGGTGTGGCTGTGTGTGTGCTCCCCATGCCCTCCCCCACCCCCACCCCCTGCCACAGCTGTGTCCACATGGTGTGGGCGTGCTGTGTGCTTACCTCCACTGGGAGCGGCTCGAACAGGAACTTCTTGAAGAATTCCTTCTTGGAACTCTGGCACATGATCACGGCTTTGCCTGCCATCAACAGATCCATGTGAGCAATGGCAAAGACAGACAGACACACACACACACACACACACACGCACGCACGCACGCACGCACGCGCACACACACACACACACACACACACACACACACTCGCCATACTCCAATCACCAACCACACACATAACACTCAACAGATTTAAATCAATAACCACATACATTAATCACCACCAGACTCAAATCACAGGCCACATACCATTCTATCTCGCTCTATGTACCGGCCATTCTATCTCGCTCTATGTATGAGCCATTCCATCTCGCTCTATGCATCAGTCATTCTATCTCGCTCTATGTATCAGCCATTCTATCTCACTCTATGTACCGGGCATTCTATCTCACTCTATGTATCGGCCATTCTATCTCACTCTATGTATCAGCCATTCTATCTCACTCTATGTACCGGCCATTCTATCTCACTCTATGTGTCGGCCATTCTATCTCACTTTATGTATGAGCCATTCTATCTCACTCTATGTATGGGCCATTCTATCTCACTCTATGTATTGGCCACTCTATCTCACTCTATGTATCGGCCATTCTATCTCGCTCTATATATAGGCCATTCTATTTCCCTATCTATATTGGCCATTCTATCTCCCTCTCTATATCGGCCATTCTACCTCCCTCTCTACAGCTGACCATTCTACCTCCCTCTCTACAGCTGACCATTCTATCTCCCTCACTACAGCTGACCATTCTATCTCCCTCTCTATATCGGCCATTCTATCTCCCTCTCTACAGCTGACCATTCTATCTCCCTCTCTACAGCTGACCATTCTATCTCCCTCTCTACAGCTGACCATTCTATCTCCCTCTCCACAGCTGACCATTCTATCTCCCTCTCTACAGCTGACCATTCTATCTCAACATACCCTCCTGATCATGCAGGGGTCGGTTGGCTCGTCCAATCATCTGCAGCACGTCTGTCACAGGGTAGTCCTCATACCTGAACCGCACAGACAACAGTGTGAATGGAGGCCATGATGACATCATCACACATCATGAATGGAGGCCATGATGACATCATCACACACATCATGGAGGCCATGATGACATCATCACACACATCATGGAGGCCATGATGACATCATCACACACACACCATGAATGGAGGCCATGATGACATCATCACACACACCATGAATGGAGGCCATGATGACATCATCACACACACACCATGAATGGAAGCCATAATGACATCATCATACACATCATGAATGGAGGCCATGATGACATCCATCACATACATCATGAATGGAGGCCATGATGACATCATCACATACATCATGAACGGAGACCATGATGACATCATCACACACATCATGAATTTAGGCCATGATAAATCATCACACATCATGAATGGAGGCCATGATGACATCATCACATACATCATGAATGGAGGCCATGATGACATCATCACACACACACCCAAAAATAAAGGCCATGATGACATCATCACACACACCATGAATGGAGGCCATGATGATGTCATCACATACATCATGAATGGAGGCCATGATGACATCATCACACACACCATAAATAAGGCCATGATGACATCATCGCATACATCATGAATGGAGGCCATGATGACATCACGTACATCATGAATGGAGGCCATGATGACATCATCACACACATGAATGGAGGTCCTGATGACGTCATCACACATCATAAATGGAGCCATGATGACATTATCACACACATCATGAATGGAGACCATGATGACATCATCACACACATCATGAATGGAGGTCATGATGACGTCATTACACATCATGAATGGGGGTCATGATGACATCATCACACACATCATGAATGGAGGTCATGATGACATCATCACACACACCATTTAATGGAGGCCATGATGACATCATCGCATACATCATGAATGGAGGCCATGATGACATCATCACACACCATGAATGGAGTCCTGATGATGTCATCACACATCATGAATGGAGGCCATGATGACATTATCACACACATCATGAATGGAGACCATGATGACATCATCACACACATCATGAATGGAGGTCATGATGACGTCATTTATACATCATGAATGGGGGTCATGATGACATCATCACACACATCATGAATGGAGGTCATGATGACATCATCACACACACCATAAATGGAGGCTATGATGACATCATCACACACATCATGAATGGAGGCTATGATGACATCATCACACACATTATGAATGGAGGCCATGATGACATCATCACACAAATCAGAACAGAACCCCAAGGGTCAGGTAAGGAAAAGAGCACAGCAGAGAAGAGACAGACTCCAAAACTCAATGTGAAATCAGCTAAGTCTCCATGCAATAAGCAACTGGCTGGGGATAAAAGTGTGTCAAAAACATTATCACCCTTTAATTCTCTTCTTTTTCTTTCTCATTGAAATAAATAACATACAGACATACACTCACAAATACACGCAAGCACATATACATATCTCCATTGCAAATGCGCGCGCACGCACGCACACACACACACACAACACACACACACACACACACACACAGATACACAGACAAAGGGTGACTCACGAGTGTGTCTTTCCATCATAGTACTGGGTGTCCATGACGACGACCAGGTGGGCGGCGGCTGCCATGCCCCAGGCCAGCCCCCTGGTGGCCACAATGACCTGCACTGCCCCCGAGTTGAAGAGCTGCTGCACGATGCTGCGCTCATTCTCCGACAGCCCTTCATGCAGGTAGCCCCACCCCACTGGCCAGCGTCTCCCTCAGCGTCGCAACAGCCAGCCCCATCCCCCTGTCAGCCGCACTCCTCTCCACAGCTCTGTGTCCCCACTGTCTATCACTCCCCCCCCCCCCCCCCCTCCCCACCACATTGCCTTTGGCTGTCCTCTCCACAGCTCTGTGTCCCCACTGTCTATCACTCCCCCCCCCCCCCCCCACACCACACACACACACACATGGCCTTTGACCCTCCTCTCCACAGCTCTGTGTCCCCACTGTCTATCACTCCCCCCCCCCCCCCCCCCCACACATGGCCTTTGACCCTCATCTCCACAGCTCTGTGTCCCCACTGTCTATCACTCCCCCCCCCCCCCCCACACACACATGGCCTTTGACCCTCCTCTCCACAGCTCGTGTCCCCACTGTCTATCATCTCCCCCCCCCACACACACATGGCCTTTGACCCTCCTCTCCACAGCTGTGTCCCCCACTGTCTATCACTCCCCCCACACACACACATGGCCTTTGACCCTCCTCTCCACAGCTCTGTGTCCCCACTGTCTAACACCCCGCCCCCCCCCCCCCCCCCCCCACATGGCCTTTGACCCTCCTCTCCACAGCTCTGTCCCCACTGTCTATAACTCCCCCCTCCCCCCCCCCCCCCACATGGCCTTT
Source organism: Conus ventricosus (assembly GCA_018398815.1). Taxonomy (NCBI): domain Eukaryota; kingdom Metazoa; phylum Mollusca; class Gastropoda; order Neogastropoda; family Conidae; genus Conus; species Conus ventricosus. The sequence continues at coordinate 26,697 of JAFLJL010014447.1, read as the reverse complement.
GACCCTCATCTCCACAGCTCTGTGTCCCCACTGTCTATCACTCCTCCATTCCCCCACATGGCCTTTGACCCTCATCTCCACAGCCTGTGTCCCCACTGTCCATCACTCCTCCATTCCCCCACATGGCCTTTGACCCTCATCTCCACAGCTCTGTGTCCCCACTGTCTATCACTCCTCCATTCCCCCCACATGGCCTTTGACCCTCATCTCCACAGCTCTGTGTCCCCACTGTCTATCACTCTCCCACTCCCCCCCCACATGGCCTTTGACCCTCATCTCCACAGCTCTGTGTCCCCACTGTCTATCACTCCTCCATTCCCCCCACATGGCCTTTGACCCTCCTCTCCACAGCTCTGTGTCCCCACTGTCCATCACTCCTCCATTCCCCCCACATGGCCTTTGACCCTCATCTCCACAGCTCTGTGTCCCCACTGTCTATCACTCATCCATTCCCCCCACATGGCTTTGACCCTCCTCTCCACAGCTCTGTGTCCCACTGTCTATCACTCCCCCCCCCCCCCACATGCCTTTGACCCTCCTCTCCACAGCTCTGTGTCCCCACTGTCTATCACTCCCCCCTCCCCCCACCACATGGCCTCTGACCCTCATCTCCACAGCTCTGTGTCCCCACTGTCTATCACTCCTCCATTCCCCACATGGCCTCTGACCCTCATCTCCACAGCTCTGTGTCCCCACTGTCTATCACTCCTCCATTCCCCCCACATGGCCTCTGACTCTCATCTCCACAGCTCTGTGTCCCCACTGTCTATCACTCCCCACTCTCCCCCCACATGGCCTTTGACCCTCATCTCCACAGCTCTGTGTCCCCACTGTCATCACTCCTCCATTCCCCCCACATGGCCTTTGACCCTCATCTCCACAGCTCTGTGTCCCCACTGTCCATCACTCCTCCATTCCCCCCACATGGCCTTTGACCCTCATCTCCACAGCTCTGTGTCCCCACTGTCTATCACTCCTCCATTCCCCCCACATGGCCTTTGACCCTCATCCCACAGCTCTGTGTCCCCACTGTCTATCACTCCTCCATTCCCCCCACATGGCCTTTGACCCTCATCTCCACAGCTCTGTGTCCCCACTGTCTATCACTCCCTCCATTCCCCCCACATGGCCTTTGACCCTCATCTCCACAGCTCTGTGTCCCCACTGTCTATCACTCCTCCATTTCCCCCCACATGGCCTCTGACCCTCATCTCCACAGCTCTGTGTCCCCACTGTCTATCACTCCCCACTCCCCCCCACATGGCCTTTGACCCTCATCTCCACAGCTCTGTGTCCCCACTGTCTATCACTCCTCCATTCCCCCCACATGGCCTTTGACCCTCATCTCCACAGCTCTGTGTCCCCACTGTCCATCACTCCTCCATTCCCCCCACATGGCCTTTGACCCTCATCTCCACAGCTCTGTGTCCCCACTGTCTATCACTCCTCCATTCCCCCCACATGGCCTTTGACCCTCATCTCCACAGCTCTGTGTCCCCACTGTCTATCAACTCCTCCTATTCCCCCACATGGCCTTTGACCCTCCTCTCCACAGCTCTGTGTCCCCACTGTCTATCACTCCTCCATCCCCCCACATGGCTTTGACCCTCATCTCCACAGCTCTGTGTCCCCACTGTCTATCACTCCTCCATTCCCCCCACATGGCCTTTGACCCTCATCTCCCACAGCTCTGTGTCCCCACTGTCTATCACTCCTCCTTTCCCCCCCACATGGCCTTTGACCCTCCTCTCCCAGCTCTGTGTCCCCACTGTCTATCACTCCTCCATTCCCCACATGGCCTTGACCCTCCTCTCCACAGCTCTGTGTCCCCACTGTCTATCACTCCTCCATTCCCCCACATGGCCTCTGACCCTCATCTCCACAGCTCTGTGTCCCCACTGTCTATCACTCCCCACTCCCCCCCATGGCCTTTGACCCTCCTCTCCACAGCTCTGTGTCCCCCACTGTCTATCACTCCTCCATCCCCCCCATTGGCCTGGACCTCTCTCCACAGCTCTGTTCCCACTGTTATACATCTCATTCCCACATGGCCTTTGACCCTAAATCTCCAAAGCTCTGTTCCCACTGCTATCACTCATCTTCTTCTGTACTCTCTTTCCAAATAAGTGAACACTGCCAACATGAAAAGCTCCAATCTGGGTGTGGTTTGCATGCTATTTCGATCACTTTCATTTTTCATGATCACTTAGAGCAACAAGGCAACATGATACCTCATATGAGGAGGCAGATGTCTGAAATGTCATCTTTATTTCATTCTCATCCACCACTGCTGAAGATGTATGACATCAAACTCTGACAGTCACAGATGTCCCCCTCTACTGTCCCAAAATGTCCCTACACACAAAGCAAGATCCATCTTACACTACACACCAAACACATACCAAGCACACACCAAAAAACACAAACCCAAACACATACCAAACATATACCAAGCACGTACCAAACATATACCAAGCACGCACCAAGCATATACCAAGCACGCACCAAACATATACCAAGCACACACCAAAACATAACCAAGCACGCACCAAACATATACCAAGCACACACCAAACAATACCAAGCACGCACCAAGCATATACCAAGACACACCAAACATATACCAAGCACCCCACCACACTGTCAACCTCGGGGTATGTCAGTGGAGGAGGACTAGCGCACAGCCCAAACACACTCACAGCTTGCTTACAATCTCATTCATATATCATGCATTCTCAAATCAAACCACTAGTAAAGTCTATAACTTTACTTACACAAAGATCATAGAAAAAACATCAATGCATGGAATCAAACAAAATAAAACATTCTCTTTTTCCTTGAACTTCACAAAACCGTTTATCTAAATCATCATAACTAACCCGGGTATAAATAAATGTTCTACTTTACCTGGCCGGGTGATCTTAAACTATTTACGAATCACTGTCTTTCCTTTTCTTCCTTTTTTTTTTCTTTTCACTGTCACTTTCACAAACACCAGTCACGACACAACTGCTGGCACTGGTCAAGTCGGACCGCTGGCACTGATCAGGTTAGACTGCTGGCACTGGTCAGGTTAGACTGCTGGCACTGGTCAGGTTAGACTGCTGGCAACTGGTCAGGTTAGACTGCTGGCACTGGTCAGGTTACTGGCGTTGGCCTGGTGAAAGGCGCTGCCAGGTTTATGAAGTCGAACCCCGGTCAAGTCGAACAGTGACACCATACAGACATTGATCTGTTCTCCTTCTTTCTTCCTGCATTAACGCATTGCACTCTCTTCTAGTCTGCTCTATCAAAGGGACATAGTTGCCTTTTATTCTTTTTTTTTTTTTTTTTTCTCTTCATCGATTAGCAACTCTCTCTCTCTCACATCTCTCCTCAGTCCTTCCTCTGCAGACTCTATATAGTGCTAATGCTTCAACTCGGTTCTCTTCACTCCTCTCATCTCTCTGCCTTTTCTCTCGAGCAGAGCCTACTCTCAGAACCACTCTCTCTCTCTCTGTCTGTCTGTCATTCTCTCTGTTGTTCCCCCCTTAGCTTTCTTATTCTGTTCCTATCTGTCAAAGGGCGAGTACCATTGGTCAGAATTTTTCCCGCCTTGTACCGCGGTACCTCCCCTCTATTTTCTTTGGGACATGCAAACCGTCAAAGTCACATCTACCCGCCTTCTTCTGTGGTGGTCAACGGGTCATTTAATTAATTAGCTTGGTTTCACCCCCACTAACACAATACCTCCCCCCTTCCTACTTTAGGCCGCGACGTCTGGCTTAACTGTGGACACGGGTCTTGTAAATTAAGCTGGATCAGACTGGCCCAGACGTAGCGATCCGTCTGGCCAGACCTATTGGGACGTCGGTCAGCCACTCAGTCTGTCTGCCGTCTCCGCAAGAACTAAAAATAGCCTTTAATTGGCTGAGGCGATGCCTGAAGTCGTCTGCCTGGTGCGGGAAATGTTTGAGTTCGGGGCTTAAGTCCGATTGAACTGGCTGGCGACTGACCACGATTTCGGTTTTCCTTTTTTTTGTCTGTGACAATTTCCCCCATTTCAAAAGACTAAAGCTCAGCATTGTCTCAAAACAACGGTAAAAAAACAACAACCGAATTTGCTGACACCACAGCTACACGTGCAAGGTTTGCAAAATAATTTACAACAACCGGTTTACAAATTATAAGCATATATCAATAGTGATATCACCCCAATGGGTTATCATTGACGTGCGCTTTTGCCTTATTTCAGCTCACTTTCTAATCAACTCTGTGCACACCTATGCAATTCCCCAACCTGCGGATTTGCCACCTCTTCTCTTCACAACTACTTTGAAGAACACAATCTAATATGAACCACGATCCGTGACACCTCACTGAGGAATTTCCATCCTCACTTTATCGCAAACAGTGCATTACTACACAACCGACTGTATGCTCCAAACATAACTACATTTACATGAACGAGTCTCACAAAGAAAATGAACCATACCAAATGGGAATGAACCCATATCCACTCAATCTCACTGGAATCAACACATATTATTTACAAAGTAGCTATGCACCCCGGATATGACTGACTTCCTCTGAGTTGCAGCTTGCTAGACTACACGGCTTAAATAGTCAGCTCCGACATTCTGTCGACCTGGGATGTACTGAACTCGATACCTGTAGGGCTGCAGTGCCATTGCCCAGCGCAGCACCCTGCTGTTTTTTCAGCTGCGCCTCCTGCAGGAATTTGAGTGGTTGATGATCCGTCTCGATCACGAACTCTTTCCATACAAGTATTTGTGAATTTCTGCACGGCCCACACGACAGCCAAACACTCTTTCTCTACTGTTGCGTACCCTTCTTCACACTTCGTCAACTTCCTGCTAGCATACTTCACAGGAAACTCGACCCCTTCGTGCTCCTGCAACAATACTGCGCCTACTCCACCACCTGATGCATCTGTACGCAACAAAAATGGTTTAGACATATCCGGTAGCTTCAGATGGGACGGGAACCTAGTCGTTCTAAGCACTGTCTGCAGTGCTTGCTCTGCAGCGTCTGACCACTCGACCAACTTGCCGGTTTCCCTGCCTTTACCAAATCACTGAGAGGACTCGTGATTGCTGCGAAATTTGGAACAAACTCCCCTGTAGAAACCAATAAAACCTAGCAACTCCTGACTTCTGTTTTGGTCTTGGTCTCCTCTGAATTCATCATCTTCTCCAACCTTTCCCTTTTCCCGGCTGCTTGTGTGCCTCCAACAACAAAACCTAGAACTCCAGGCTTGGAAAACCAATCTGGCACTTGTTGGTCTGGCTGTGAGATTGGCTTGTCTCAACCTCTTAAATCTGCTGCTAGCTGCCTCATATGCTCCTCCTGTCTCAGATGCTATCAGAATGTCATCCATGAAATTCACTACGCCTTCCAAACCCGTCATAACTTCCTCATCATCCGAAGAAAACTGCAGGGGCGTTGACCATACCAAAGGGAAATACTCGCCACTGGTATAGCCCCATAGAGTGGAGAATGCGGTGACTTCCTTTGAGCCTCACTCAAGCTATTGCCAATAACCTTGCTCAGAATATCCTGGTGAATACTTGCTCTTGCTTGTGGCGACCTGAGCGAATAGGTCTCCACGTTCGGTATGACTTCTGCATCGACCTTGGTGACACTGTTCAGACGTCTATAGTCAACACGAATCGATGCTCACCTGACTTTTTCCTCACTAGACGACGGTTGCACAAAACGATGATTTGGACGGTTCAATCACCCCAAGGTCCAACATCTTTTCCACCTCCTCCTCGATCACTTGCCTGGTGGCATACAGGACCGGGTAGGCTTTCACATGTACGGGTTTTTGCGATGTTAACTCCACCGTACAGGTCTCTAGAGTTGTCCTGCCTGTTTATCAGTCAGGGACGCCCTATACTGTTTTAGGAGCCCCCTAACTTCCTCCTGTCTCCTACTGTCTAGCCCTTCATACAGTGACACATCCCTGTATGACTCTTCTCCTGGAAACTCAGGCAACAAAATCTCCCCTTCTTCTGCTGGGTCTCCTTCACCTCCATCAATGATTGCTGCTGCGCCTATGTGCTGAATCTCACGCTGAATATACTTGCGGAGCAAATTCGCATGGAAAAGTTTTGGTTTTCCCATTCACATCAATTCGGTAATCCTGATCTACCTTTTCAATGATGGTGAATGGTCCTTTCCAATGCATCAGCAGCTTGTTGTGATCCGTGGGAAGCAGTAACAGGACTTGATCTCCCACCTTGAGGATTGCTTCCTCACCTTCCTGTCATATTGCTTCTTCTGAACGACCCTAGCCTCCTGCAAGCTCTCCTTGCAACCTACAGGTCTCCTCTAGCCTATTGCGTAGGTCCACCACATACTGATAAGTGGTTTTAACCTCTTCTGACTCCTGTTCTCCGGACCATAGCTCTTTGAAATACACACTGGTCCCCTGACTGTCCGCCCATACCGCAGCTCGAATGGCGAAAAGCCTGTGCTCTCCTGAGGGGGCTTCCCTGTAGGCGAACAATGCCGCTGGAATGTAACGATCCCAATCTGCGGGTCTTTCCTCACAGAGCTTCTTTAAACCAATGCCTACCGGATCGACCGAGATCGACCGCGAAATTTCCTCCTTCTGAATACCGGATCGACCGAGATCGACCGCCGAATACTAGGTCACCGACTTTCACTTTCACTATCGCATATCCCAGAATGCAATTGCGATATAAAGCGTCTTCCGGTAGGGCCGTTTCCGGACGCCATTTTGTGCTTTGTTGCAAGAAGATTGGTCGAGTAGTTTTGCTGCTGTGATTTTTCAAACTTCAGGCTTTTTTTCGTGAAAAATTTCTGCAAAATGGCGGATCAAGATATCATGCAACTTCTGGAAATCCGTTTTTGGATATGATAGTGATGAAGAGAGTGTTTTTGGGGGCTTCACTCTTGAAGAAATTTCAAAGCAAGAAGAGTCCCGACATCGATCTTGACCTAGTTATCAACAATGATCGTCTGCTCAGTGATTTTGAGTCTGAAATTGATAGTGAATCGGGCGATGATGACAGTGATGTCGAATTGCCTATCGCTGCTGGCCCAGCGCCAAAAACCGGAAAATTCGGAAAACAAAGGCTGCTAGAGATTCAGTTACTGTTAACTGGAGTGATAGACTGCAAGAGGTAAGGCCAAAAAAAATTTTTGCTGGTTTTGCCAGCCAGGAAACCGAATCGGACGATGACCAAATTTGCAGTCGGTGGGCGTGTCCCATGATTTGCCTGTGGGTGCGTCACCTTTTGATTTTTTAGTCTTTTGATACCAGACGAATTTTGGCAAATGTTGAGCACAGAAACAAATTTATATGCTGCACAAAAGCAAGAAGAAAAAGGTGTAGATAAACTCTGCAGCCTACCACTCCTGATGAAATGAAATTATGTGTGGGGATGTGTCATTTGTTCTGTACATTTATGTAAAGGCACATGTTTTGCCGAGTTCATCAGCACCTAAAATCTACCTGTCACTAGTGTCAGCAATCATATGTTCATTTTGTTTTTTTTCCCTCAGCACTTACTAGACCAATCTTCTTTATGTGACACTTTCAGTTTTACAACACTGTTGAATTTTTTTTTCTTCACCACAAAAGTTACCTATTCAGTGTGCAGAAAACACAGATTGACTTTAAAATTTTGTTCCTGAAGGTTTCAATACTATGTCTGGACATGGAAAATCACTATGTGCTCCTAATCCATGACATTCTGTGGTTCCAGTGAATTCAGGAAATATTCTTACAGCGCCAAGAACTCTTGACATAAAATTAGTCTGATCGTTTTATTTTTTTTCTTCATATACCAGTTCACTACATATGGGAAAAAATGGCTGTTTTTTGGATGGAGTGATGTCTTTGGCATTTTTTCATCAAATTTTTGTAATTGGTGAGTAAAAATGAAATTTTTTATTGAGGTTTACTTGTGGTGGGTGTGCATGTGTTGCGGAGTTACTTCCCTTGCCATGGTATTCTCATAGGCATATAGCACAAAGTCATGCGGTAGGCAGAGGGTTAAGATGCCCTTCAACACACATTGAATCTTTCCACCAAGCCATTACATTGTGGGTGGTATGGGGTAGTGAGAGTGTCAGGGTCACTGATATTGCACTTGAGCCCGTACAATGTATGTTACAGATAGATCTAGTGGAGGCGACTCATGTTTGAACTTGTGCATGCGCAGACTGATCATGTTCCATGTCAGTGTATCTTGCGTGTTCGCATTAGGTCAAGATTTCCTCTATATTGTGCTAGGGTGAGCCGGCGAACATTTCCGCTCACGTCGCATGGTGTGTGTGCGTCAGTGGATATCTGTGTGACAGCACAGCTTGGGAGAGGGTAGGGAGGTATCTTGAACTTGTTAGTGTTTTCCGTGGAAGTGGGGAAATTGGGTCATGCAACATCCTCACTGTGAGTTGCCCAATCGTAGTTAACTTTACGTTAATTATCCAATCACAGCCAAGTTGACTATGAAGCAGGCTGGGGGTTAGGCGAACTGTCGCTCAGTGTTTTTTGCAGCTGTTTTCAGAGTGGAAGTCTCTGACGTTGTGTGTGTTGATTCTATGTTGTAAGTCCTGGTGAACCCTTTTTAGGAACCTTGTGTTCGGGGTTCGGGCTTAAGGATTAGCGGAGCTGCCTTGAGTCTGGAGAGGACTGATTCTGTGTTTCTGTGTAATTGTATTCTTCTCGCTGTTGGAAGTACAGTAGAAGGACTGTTGTTACTGTATTTTGTGAAGACGTGGTTGCTGCGTTTGTGTTGAACTGTAACCGGTGTTCCCGAGACCCTGGTGGATGAAGACTTGGTTGCTGAGTTCTTGTTGAACTGTAACCGGTGTTCCCGAGACCCTGGTGGATGAAGACTTGGTTGCTGAGTTCTTGTTGAACTGTAACCGGTGTCCCGAGACCCTGGTGGGATGAAGACTTGGTTGCTGCGTTTGGTGTTGAACTGTAACCGGTGTACCTGAAACCTTGGAGGGTGAAGACTTGGTTGCTATGGTTGGGTGCTGTAGACGTGCCTGTCTGGGAATGGCCTTGGTGGCGCTGGACAACCCATCTCGAGTTGGGCCGGACACGTGTTGGTTCAAGGTACGTTTGGTATAATTCAGTGTAGACATTTTAGTAATCCTATCATCTGAACCTGGTTGTGGTTGGATTGAGCCGGATACGGGGGAGCTCAGAAGGAAATCCTTATCTGTATTGGTTGATTTGGGCAGCTGGAGGCTGGAAGCTGTCTGAGGTGCCAGGCAAGGGGCTGCGTTACTGCCAGGAAGGGCTATGGGTTTTGTAATCAAACAGTGTAATGGTTGCATTGAGTAGTTATAATGGATGATATGATTTTGGCATGTAAGGTCAATGTAGGTGTGTTTTGTGCATGTGTGAGTACATTCATTCATGTGATCTTTCAGTAATTTCAGCCACTGGAACCTGTCGGTGTCAGTATGATCTGTTAGTCTTATTAGCAGGCCTTAATGCCAGACCAGGAATTATATATGTATTTGTGTGGTTGCTAGTACTGTTGACACCTGTCTGGAAGTTAATCAGGGGAGACAGCCCATTGTTTGAAATTGTTGGTTTTAAGTTGTATATGATGATATGTTTGTCAACCTTATGATGATATGTTTGTCAACCTTATGTGCATTGCTCAGTCAGTTGGAGTAAGCCAGCTGGATATGTCAGCTAAAGATCAACTTTAACAAAGATTGACAGCCCGGAAGTGTTTTGGGGTAGTGATGTGGTGTGTGTGTGGTTGCCCCATTGTTTGGACATAGGCTGTAAGTTGTAAGTGATATTTACAGCAGTGGCAGTGACCGTGACCGACAGATTTATTTTGGGCAATAACTATCTGCATCTTTATACTCTTGTTTTCCAAGTTACATATGTTTGGACCTTGTTCCTAACATTGGGAATTGTGTGGGAAGCCATGCATGGTTTTTTTAAGGTTGTTCTGCTATCTAAGGAAAGTACTTAATAGTGGCCGTGGAGTCGGACCGGGCTATGTGTTTAAGTTGGACTGAAGTTTGACTTAGATTGTGTACTACTGTGTGGCACTGATGTTTTGTAAAGTAAGCTGTATATAGTCTGTCTGGAAATCTCTTTCCTTTTAATACAAAAGGATAATAATTAGACTAAAGCTAAGTGCTAAATGCTGTTTTCATTTGATAAGGTTACCATGGGGTGCATCTTGTGATTGGAGTAGGTTAGTTAGTTAGAGACAGAATATTCACAGTAGTGACTTTGACTCCCATGGGTGGTGCTCATGATGAACATGAAATCTAGTATGTGTAGGGCACTATGGGATTCATGAGAGGTTCTAGTGGGGATGTGCCTGTATGTGTCCACAGATGTCTCCCTGTAGTCCTGCCTTAGCTGGTGCCTGTAATCCTGCCTTAGCTGGTGACGGGATCCCTGTGCGGAGGAGTGACAGAGCGTGGGCTACTCTTCCTGGTGCTGTGACAGTCCGAGTGGTACATGTGAATGTTGACGACAAACAGGGGCTGTTTTGAGGTAACGGCGTTGAACATTATTTCCAGGATCAAGGAAATGACCATCGTTCATCGGTCGTGGAGTGAACTACCCAGTGTGTGAAAGACACTAGCAAAAAAAAATCCTTAGTGACTTTAAATTTATTTAGTAATAATATCCTTGCATAGCTGGTTGTAGTTGTTGGCTAATTAGTCATTACTTGTGTGTGTCGCAGGCTGCACAGGTCTTCAAGACAAATTGTCTTTTGTGTGGTGGCAAAAAACAACAACATTTATATCAACATTTTTACATGTTGGACAACTTGGTTGGGTCATTCTCTGCGAGTATTTTATAGCAGCCCAGTTACTGGATTATTAATTGGTCATGCGTGCATTAAGTGCCCAGTTGTTGGAATGTGACCCGGTTTAATTAATCTTGAAAGTGTGTGAACATTGCAGAATTGTTGTAAGTTTTGTGCATTCTATATCAGTGATTGGTCTGTCACTGTGTTACAAAATTGTAGTTCTGGGCATTCTATATTGGTGTTTGGTCTGTCATTGTGTCGGAGTTCATTCCCTGGTTGCTGGCTTGTGTATGAGCCGGTAAGTGAATTTGTTGAGTAAGTCTCGATTCACAGTGTCCTGTTGGGCCAATAGCCAAGGTGTTATCGGTCGTGTGGGTTGTATTGCATGGTAGCGATGCATCGCACCAGGCTGGCACATTGGGATTTGACCCGAATTAAGGTTAGTCATTAATTAATTTCATGACCTTGTGTTAGTTTGGTTGTGCAGGGGGAGGGGGGGGGGGGGGGGGGGGGTGTGACTAGAAATTTGTGTGCGAATGGGGTTAAGTGGTTGAATGTTTGCGTTGAGAGAAAGTGATTGTGTGGGTAGTAAGTGAATATTCAGTGTTATGGACCCCGGTGTCCTGGTTTGAATGAAATTATACATGTGTGAACTGTTCACTGGTTCTGGACTGCTTATTTGAGTTGGGGCGTTAGGTATGTAGGTCTGGTAAGTCTGTCTGTCCTCCCTAGTTTAGTTCAGGTCTTAGCGAGCCTGACCAAGAAGCTGTGTGATACCCTAGCTAGCCTGTTGACCTCCCTCATCACGCCCTGAGGTGAACTGTGACCCCCTGTCATGAGAAAATTGTGAGTGGCACACCCACGCGAGAAAAGATGTCTACCAGCCCTTCAGCCGCACCTGTTTGCGTATCTACGCCTTTCAATGCGACTGCTTCTGGATATCTGGTCGCGTAATCCACGAGCGTCAACACATACCTGTGCCCACCTTTGGAACAGGGCGAGATTGGGCCAATTAGATCAACGGCCACTCTCCTGAATGGTGTGTCAATTAAATGGGGCTGTTTAAGAGGCGCCTTCCTCTTCACCCCTCTCGTGGCTGACCTTTGACACACGTCACATGACATGCAGAACCGCTTATGTCTGCCATTGCTCCTGGCCAGTGAAGTCATCAAAGATTCGGTCAGCTGTTTTGCCGGTGCCGAGATGACACGCCATGACGACTCGTGACCCACTGACATGACAGTGTCACGATAACATGCTGGTACCTCTAACTGAGTTGTTACCTTACCTGTCTTCCCCTTGGTAAACACTCGTACAACAACCCGCCTTTCACCAGAAATTCTGTGTCACCTCCTCTAACCACCTGTTTCTCTCCACCTCTTGCCAACTCCAAGACTTCACGAGCGAAGGGTCTTGTTCCTGCGCTGCCCTAAACTCATCAGGCGATACATCTATGCCTGACTTCCTTGCTGGAACGACTAACGGTTTATCAACCTTTTCCTCCTTCTTACTCCGTGTTTGAACTGCTGCCCCTGTAGCAGTCAACAACTCAGGATCCCCTGGATCCCTTGCACCTGGAATATTCCAATGATCAAATCATAAAGGGGTTTCTCCATCACCAGCGCAGACAACTCGCCTGAGAAGTAAGGGGTACGTACTTCTATCTTAGCAACATGGGAACTCCCTCACAGTGCCATCGATTAGAGTACAGGTCTGGATTTGCCCAGTCAAATCCCCTTCCTCGACCAGCGTTGTTCTTACTACACCACATGAACAACCAGTGTCCCGTAACACTTTCACCCTCTGCTGGCCAATCCACCCTTCTTCCACTGGTAATGAACCACTCAGCCTAGTGCCCTCCATCCCTGACACTGACTGCTGTCCAGTACTAGCCATAGGCCGCACTCCACCCTCTTCAGATCGGATCCCTTTTGGTTCCACTGCAGGTCGTTTCCCCTGGCGACCCTTATCAACCTCTTGCAAGGCTGCTGCCTTCTGGAACCTCATGCGACAATCCCTCGCCCAACATGTCCCTCTTGTGACAAATGAAACACCTATTGTCCCTTTGTCCTTCTTTCTGCCCCACCACTGGGTTTGCAGACTTTGCAGAAACACTCCCCTAGTCTCCTTGCACTCTTCTCACCTGTGCCTGGCACCTGTTTCTCCTGCACCTTAGTGCCCAAACGTGCCTCCCTGTACACCTCTGTCTAACTTCAGCAACTCCCCTGCTGTCTCTGGCTGTCTCTCTTTCAAATGTATTGTTAACTCAGGGCCGCAACCTGACAAAATCTGTCTTTCATAACCAGCTCTTTCAACTCAGCGAACTCCCTTTTCGTACCACTCAACTCTAACCACTTCTCAAATAGTGATCTAAACGTGCACCAAACTGAGTGTACGTTTCACCTGCTTGTAACCTAGCTGATCGAAATTTCTTTCTGAACCCCTCCTCTGTGAGGTCAAATCCCTTCATCAGAGACTCTTTCACAGCACCAAAATCAGATTGTTGGTCTGCTGGTAACGCAGTGAAAATCTGTAATGCTTACCCGTCAATAGCGCTGACAAAATGGACTGCCCACTCTTCTGAAGGCCAACCCTGACTAGTAGCAAACGTTTCAAAACGACTGATGTACGCATCAATCGAATCTGATCCTTCAGAGAATTTGGCAACTTGGTCGGGGGGCCTAACTGCGCACAGGGTTCACTGGAAACTGAACTACCATCATCAGTGGTCTCCCTCTGTGTTCTCACTTTTTCTAACCTAATTGAATCTTTAATTTTTCTGTTTCCTGCTTTATTCTTTCTGTTTCCTGCGTTTCCCTTATTCTTTCTGTTTCCTGCGTTTCCCTAGCTTTAATCCTTTCTGTTTCCTGCGTAACCTGATTATCATTAGCCTGAATCCTTAATCTTTCTGTTTCCTGCCTTATTCTTTCTGTCTCCTGCGTCTCGCTAGCTTTAATCTTTCCTGCTCTGCTATTTCTACTGCGACACGGCGTCTTTCCGCTCGCTCATCTCTTTCCATCTTTTGTTGGTTTTCAACGAATGCTCGCAACTCTTCTCCCGAGTAGCCTAAATCACGAGCGACGCTCACAAGTTGTTCAATAGGGGTGTTCTTTTCGTCCGCCATTATATCCTTTTTTTTTTTTTTGAACAAGATTTATTATACTACGACAGCCAAACTGGTGGTTACCGACACGAGTGACGTAATAAAAACAATCCTATGAATGATAATATTAGCTTGGGACAACGTAATTAGTTTTTATAAGACGCCTAGCGCCTGACCCAACTATGAGAGCGAATTATAGGCAATCTGTGCGAAATAAGTACTCTGGGGCTGAAATGCCAAGCTTAGTGTTGACTATCTTGGAAGCAATGCCAAGCCTAGTATTTAACTATCTTGGAAACATACAGTAAGACACTACCTTGTCTTAGGATTACAATACTTGAATCCCACCCAGCTTCCTCTCTGAGAAGTTGAACAATTATAATAAATGGGCCAGAATATCCTGGCAGGCTCGCCAATAAATTGTCAACCTCGGGGTATGTCAGTGGAGGAAGGACTAGCGCACAGCCCAAAACACACTCACAGCTTGCTTACAATCTCATTCATATATCTGCATTCGTCAAATCAAACCACTAGTAAAGTCTATAACTTTACTACACATGATCATAGAAAAAACATCAATGCATGGAATCAAACAAAATAAACATTCTCTTTTTCCTTGAACTTCACAAAACCGTTTATCTAAATCATCGTAACTAACCCGGGTATAAATAAATGTTCTACTTTACCTGGCCAGGTGATCTTAAACTATTTACGAATCACTGTCTTTCCTTTTCTTCCTTTTTTTTTCTTTTCACTGTCACTTTCACAAACACCAGTCACGACACAACTGCTGGCACTGGTCAAGTCGGACCGCTGGCACTGATGAGGTTAGACTGCTGGCACTGGTCAGGTTAGACTGCTGGCACTGGTCAGGTTAGACTGCTGGCACTGGTCAGGTTAGACTGCTGGCACTGGTCAGGTTACTGGCGTTGGCCTGGTGAAAGTGGCGCTGCCAGGTATGAAGTCGAACCCCGGTCAAGTCGAACAGTGACTACCATACAGACACTGATCTGTTCTCCTTCTTTCTTCCTGCATTAACGCATTGCACTCTCTTCTAGTCTGCTCTATCAAATGGGGCATAGTTGCCTTTTATTCTTTTCTTTTTTTTTTTCTCTTCATCGATTAGCAACTCTCTCTCTCTCACATCTCTCCTCAGTCCTTCCTCTGCAGACTCTATATAGTGCTAATGCTTCAACTCGGTTCTCTTCATCCTCTCATCTCTCTGCCTTTTCTCTCGAGCAGAGCCTACTCTCAGAACCTCTCTCTCTCTCTCTGTCTGTCTGTCATTCTCTCTGTTTTTTCCCCCTTAGCTTTCTTATTCTGTTCCTATCTGTCAAAGGGTGAGTACATTGGTCAGAATTTTTCCCGCCTTGTACCGCGGTTACCTCCCTCTATTTTCATTGGACATGCAAACCGTCAAAGTCACATCTACCGCCTTCTCTCTGTGGTGGGCAACGGGTCATTTAATTACAGTGGAACCTCCCATGCGGACCACCTCGTTACTAGGACCACTTTTCTCTGGTCCCGAATTTCTTCCTTCTTTGTATGACTATTAAAAACCTCTGTAACGGACCACCTCGCGTATCCGGACCGAACCACCCACTTTTGGCCCAAACTGGCCTAAAACCTCCTTAAGCGGACCACCATGTAGAGAGAGTAAGAGTTCACTCCACACATTGCACGGGATCGTGTAGTGCGACAAATGTGATGAATAGGAACTCATAAACAATTCAATAGCTGCTTTACAGTCCACAAGCTTCTATACACCTGTACTCGCTTCACTTGCTTAGCAAACATGGCAGGGAAACAGGCAAAGGCGAAGGAACTGACAATTAAAGACAAAGTCCAGCTGATTAGGAAAAGCGAAAATGGAAAATCACAACGACAACTTGCTGCAGAATATGGCGTTGGGAAGTCGCAAGTCCAGAGAAAACTTTTTTAAATGAAAGCCTTCGCATACCACTGCCTGTCTTTTTATAAAGGCCTTTTCATATACCTGTACAGTACAATTTTAGACATTTTGATTTATTAAACGAGTCTGTGAAAAACGGACAATAATAATATAAAGAAATGCCCCTAACACATGCACACACCCCCTACCACCCCTCCTTCCCCCCGGCACTCAGTGACACACCCCTACCTCCGTAAGCGGACCACCTCTGTAAGTGGACCACTTTTGGCGGGTCCCGTGGGTGGTCCGGTTACGGAGGTTTCACTGTAATTAGCTTGATTTCACCCCCACTACACAATACCTCCCCCCTTCCTACTTTAGCCGGCGACGTCTGGCTTAACTGTGGACACTGGTCTTGTAAATTAGCTGGATCAGTCTGGCCCAGACGTAGCGATCCGTCTGGCCAGACCTATTGGGACGTCGGTCAGCCACTCAGTCTGTCTGCCGTCTCCGCAAGAACTAAAAATAGCCTTTAATTGGCTGAGGCGACGCCTGAAGTCGTCTGCCTGGCGGCAGGATGTTTGAGTTCGGGGCTTAAGTCCGATTGAACTGGCTGGCGACTGACCACGATTTCGGTTTTTCTTTTTTTTTGTCCGTGACACACACACACACCAAACTCACGCCAAACACACACCAAACACTGAACACAAACCAAACATACACCAAAAACACACCTAACTTACACCAAACACACACCAAACATGCACCACACACCAACACACACACCAAACATGCACCAACACACAGCCAAACATAAACCACATATACACCAAACACACACCACACACGCACCAAACACACACCACACATACACCAAACACACACCAAATATGCGCCAAACATGCACCAAAGCACAACCAAACATACACCACACACACACCAAATATATACCCCACACGCACCAAACACACACCACACATACACCAAACAGGCACTAAACAAACACAAAACACACACCAAACATAAACCAAACACACCACACACACGTACACCAAATGCATACCACACACACATCAACAAGACCGATCCAGCAGACTGACCATGTCAGAGATTTTCTCCAGGAAGGGGGCCAGGTCGTCCTCGGTGACGTGCAGGAAGCGGCACTGCACCTTCTCCTCATTGGCTGTCTGCAGCTCTGCCGCCGCATAGGTCAGGATGTCGATGGCAGTGATGCGCGTCTGCTTGCGCGACGGAACAAACAGCACCACCGGCTTGCGGGGAGAGTGTCGCACAACGGCCTGGTAGGCCGGCTTGCCCATGGCCATGATGCGCGAAGCATTGTGGGAAATGTTGAAACCCTGGCAAAAGACGAGGCAGAAATAAATGTAACAATATTATTCTTACATCTACATCTACATCCATTATTATATGTACACATGAACATGTGTCTAGCTTTCAAGACAGACGAACTTTCTTTTAGGGTTTTACTCGTTTGCTTTTTTACAAAAAGCAGCTTTATTCAACGTAATAGAAAATAAAGAAATAACAAATGGTAGAAGTGGAAATAGACAGGCATATAAAACATAATGATAATACCAATTCACATGTTGAAGAAAAAAGATTAGACAGGGCTTAAAACAGGAGGAGGAAAAAACCACTGAAACTAGGGGGGTCCGGGGGCATGCCCCCCGGGAAATTTTTTTTAAAAACCGAGTGTAAATCTATGCCATTTTGCGCTTTCTGGACATAATTTCAAGAGTTATTTATGCATAAAAATTGCTGTAAACACATAATTATTACAGGAAGATATATTTGGGAAAAGGGGAGATGGGGTTAAAAACAATAATAAAATGAACACTCACCCTTTAACTTGAGTGTTTTACAGGTGTTCACCAACTATAGTCCTTGGATGAAATCTCACTTCTGGGGTAGCTCAATAAGTTTCACTTTTCAGGTTTAAAAGATCACACAATCAAGTTTGAAGTTGGAGCACACAAAGTCAAGAACTGCATCAAACACTTTACAGTTCAGTCTCATATAACAGGGATCAACTTGTGGAATCAGCACATTTTGAAAGTCACAATATCCAAATTTTGATAATGGAGATAAACTTGTGGAATCAGCACATAGTGTAAGTCAACCAAATTTTGAAGTTCCTGAATTATAATAAACACTGAAATACAGGATTTCACACACACACACCACACGCACACACAGAGAAACAGCTGTGTCATTTGGGTGTTTGGGTGGTGGAGGCATTAAAGAAACTCAGCAAGGAACTCTGTTTCTTCTTGCTGCTTGCATTGTCTGCACTGTCTTTGCCATCCACCTTCTTGCTGACTTGAATTTCAACACCATCTTTGTCTGCTGTTTCCTTGCTTTCTCCTGTCTGGATTTCACTCTCTACCATTTCTATTTCGTTCTCATCCACCTTCTTGCTGACAACTTGACTTTTTTGATTAGTTGGAACCCTATCTTTTTCCTTGCTGCCTCCCGCCTGGCTTGCACTCTCCACATTTTCCATATCACCCTCTTTTCTCCCCACAGGATTGCAGTGTTCTATCCTGGCATGTTTTACTGCTGCTAAAGTGTCTTCAGTTACCTTTCTTTTCGTAGTTAACTTTTTTGGTTGAACACCAAGTGACACTGCCAGCTGACTCTTGCTTTCCCTATTTCTTGCTCTTCTGTCTTTGTCTTTTTTGGCTGCACCCATCATGTTCTGCACAAGAGTGCGACTGACTGGTTCTTTCACTGGATCCTTCTTAATGAAGTACTCTGTGGAGGTCTTCCCTGAAGCCTTCAGTGCATATCTGACAGTTTGGATGGCAGAGAAGGTTTCCATATCCATGTTGTGGTGGACTTGTCAACAATTTCTCCCATGGCACTGAATGAAGACTCTACTAATGGTCCATGGAAGCAGCTGAGAGCACCTTTCACCACCTTTGTCAGCAGGGGATACTTCTCCTCATTAACTTTCATCCACCATGAGTCTATTCTTTCTTTATCCACCATTTCTGGGATGTGTGTGTCCGTCTGAAAACGTTTCACTTGCAGCTCAAAATCATCCTCAGACCCATCACCAAGTCCTCCAGGTATCAGATTTGGTAACTTAAGAAGTTCTCTTTGAGCTGTCAGTGTACCCCTGGTCTTGGGATCAATGCAGCTGAAACATCTTAAGGCTTCATTGTTGAGTGGCATTTTCTTCAGAAGCACCTTCCCACATGCAATGAATGCTTTCTTTGCTTGAGACAGGAACATGGTCTTGATGCTGTCCTTTGCATGTCGGTTTGCTAAAGCTCTTTTCACAAAGCTGCCCACAAACAACTCTGACTTTTTAACAAGAATGCTCTCATCATCAAGGTCCAGTTTCAGCAGATGACGTGGTTTCACCAGAAGTTTGTCAGGTCGAACAAAGCACCCAAGGAAATCTTTGATCAACTCCTCCTGATGGCTGTGGAGTTCATGCATCATAGGATCCTTTGTCTGGAACACTTTAATGTACCCATGCAGAATAGACAGTATGGTAACATAAAAGTGAAGCTGCCACTGTGTTTTGTCATGGTATATGAACAGTTTTTCTGTGATTCTTTTTTTCCGCTCTCTTCCTTCTTTGGTGGCACTTTTTGCTGCTTGATGCACTTCAACCTGTATCTTTCTGATATGCTTTTGAGTCTCTTTGGTGACTTTCTTTTCCTTATACAGATTCTGGATGATGTTTTTATACAGTTTCTGGTCATACTCAGAGAGTAAACTGTAGTAAAAAATCAAAAGGACATCCAACATCCGAAGAGTATCTGCAACAACCTCTACAAGCGACAGCCACCGGTGTGGTACATACTGCTTTGGGGCAGATGGAACTATCTCTAAAGCAATGCAAAGCTTTTCCAGTAAACTTCTGGTATGAGTTGACCACTTGAAGTCTGTGTGCAAGTCATTCAAAAGTTGTTCAGTGTGCCTTTCAAAAGGCTGGCAAAAGGCTTTGGCTGCATTGTGAGCATGGTGACATGTGTCACCATCTACATCCAAGAGATGGGGGGCTTTTCTTCGCCTGATCAGTGCCTCCAGACCAGCTTTCTCACCTCTCATAACCCTGCATGAATCCATCATCACCGACACAAGATTTGTCCAAGGTAAATCAAAGTTTGTAAAAGTTTCTTCCAATTTCTCAAATAGATTTTCACTTGTAACTCGAGTGACAGAATACGATGAAAGATGATTAACTACAACCATCTGCTGCCTTTTGGAAAAATGGCTGACAAGTACAGTTAAAACCTTCTCGTTGTTGGAGTTCATCGCCTCATCAATGTTTAGAGAGAAAGGGGCCTCCTTCAGTTCACTAACAAGTTCGTGACGAAAAGTTTCAGCAACACCAAATTTCAGCTTATAGGATGCAGTTGTGTTTGAGACTGCCATGTTGTTCATGGCTGCTTTGTCGTTGGCAAGGGCCTTGACCAGCTCCACCAGCTTTGGCACAGTATTGAAGGACAAGTTGTTCTCAGCAACAAAGCTGATCAACTGAAACAAAGAAATAGGATATATATCTGTTAAATATGCTGTTGCATAACTGTGCATTAGTATTATACTGAACTCACTTGAGAGAAAGAGAGAGAGAGAGAGAGAGAGAGAGAGAGAGAGAGAGAGATTTGTGTATTTGTAGTGTGTGTGTGTGTGTGTGTGTGTGTGTGTGTGTATACGTGTGCGTGTGTGTGTGTGTGTGTGTACTTGTGTGTGTGTGTGTACGTGTGTGTACCGGCTATACCATGTGTAAACATATCTGAAAATATTTTCCCCATGTTATTTGCGCTTTTCTATTCTTTCTTTTTTTTTAATCCTTTTCAATTTTCCCCGAAACTGAGTGTGTGTGTGTGTGTGTGTGTGTGTGTGTGTGTGTGTGTGTGTGTGTGTGTGTGTATGTGTGTTTTCGTGCCTGTGTAAATCTGTAAGTATTTTTGCCATTCTTTGTCATACCATTGCTTCAGCATTTTCAGTCCTGTCTGCAAGAGGAGTCAGTGGTGACAGCTTGTCTTCGTTTCGTGCATGGACTTGAAGCACTGGTTGTAGTCCATAGTGCTCTTTTTCCAAAGGCTGACCTGTAAATGATTTCACAAGCTAAGTTAAAACCTGTTAAAGGGAGAGGGGGGAGGAGAAAGGGAAAACAGGGGGTGGGGTGGGGACAGGAGGGAATCAAAAGAAAATAAGTTGACTTAAGAGGTAACTTATTTAGTCATTAAAAGTAATCCCTACAACATAGACATGGACCTGCGAACAAATAACTTTTAAAAATCACAGGTTATTACTAATGCAAAGAAGACAGAAGAAATAAACAACTGCATCAATATATGACATGTGTCCCATGCAAAACTTCCTTTCCTTTTTAACTTTTTTTTTTTTGGGGGGGGGGGGGGGGGTGTATATGATGTATATCCCCACTACTTAAAAAAAGGATGGTACAAATTGAGTTGGATGGAGGGGTGAAGAGAGAATAAGACTAAGACTAGTAAGACTTACAAAAGAGAGAGAGAAATTCAGATTCACTACATTCAGATTCAAAACGTTCCTTAATCAAGGATGGAGATTTTAGGCATTGCTAGTCTTACAATCTAATCTGTCCTTGCTAATCTACATAAAGCACAATCAGATTTAAAAAGAAAAGTAAATAGAATGGATAAAAAGAAACAAGAAAATTAATATAGACATGGCAATGACAAGCACAGACTGAGAGAGAGAGAGAGAGAGAGAGAGAGAGAGAGAGAGAGAGAGAGAGAGAGAGAGAGAGATCTTGAGTTTCCTTCATGCAGAAAAAAAGGCAATGGAGGGGGGGGTGGGAGGGAGGGCTGGGAAAAAACACTAAAATGTTGCAAACAAACCTGGCAGAGTTGTAGTTCCACTCAGTGCCTTGACGTTCGACGCGTGCTTCGCTGAACGAATGTGATCCTCGAGAGCTTTCTTCCCGCGACCACCGTAACACACTTCCCTTGAGCACAGTTTGCACCAAGCTAAACCTGGTGCAGCAACTTTGCGAAGAAAGTCTCCAATGACTTCTTCGTCAACTTTCTGAAGTGTCCACTCCCATTTCCACTTGTTTTTAATTGCACCGTCGTCAAAAGATTGACCCGCATGAACAATGTCTTCGCGCTCCGCCATTTTGTTTTTTCCGGAAGTCTGGCCGGAAGCTTCGTCCCAAAAAAAATCAGGGGCTATAACTTGCAAGCCGATCACGGATGCCTTGCTCCTTTCGGTTTTTTTTTTTTTTTTTTTTTTTTTTTTTTTTTTTTTTTTTTTTTTTTTTTTGGACAAACCGAAATCGCGGAAATCCGCTCAGACGCGGAACGTTTTAAGCCCTGATTAGAACACCTCTGAGTGGTACAGAGAGAGAGAGAGAGAGAGAGAGAGAGAGAGAGAGAGAGGAGAGAGAGAATACGAATACGAATACGAAATTTAATGATTAGGCCTACAGCCCATATCATGGGAGTTGAGTTCAAAGTACAATATGACAACAATTATAGTGTAACATGTCGAACATTAGACATACTATCAGAACATGTTCACCAATGGGAAAGCAAAAGTACATGCTGGAATACCAGATGATTTAAAACTGGTTTGCAATTCTTTTAAATCAGGAAAAGCCGTCTCAATTGCAATGATTTGAATATAAATGTTGCTAGATTATTTATTACGATACTATTCTGGTTTGCCAAAAGCATTGATAATCTAAAACATGATGGGTATTTATAGTACTTGGCGGGAATATACTGTTCCCTTAGTTCCTTATATTTCGGACATACTAAAATGAAGTGTATTTCCGTTTCTCTAACAAAACAAAATGGGCAGTTCAAATTTTCTCCTGAAACATTTTGACAATGTCGTAAACGATGAGGTCTCAATGATGAGACACCAAGTCTTAATCTAGTCAAAGCATTTCGCACAGGAACATGTTTTACTGTAGTTAGATGAAAACTAATAGATAACGCCGAATTGAATGAACAATAAAAAGAGAATCTATCTCTTGTTGTTATGTCAAAATGCCATTCTGCTTATAACACTCTATTAGTCTATTTTTAAAGGTTGATATGAACAAATTACAGTTTCCGACACCTTGGCTTTCCCAAACATGTCCAAAACCATAACGATATAAAAGATTCCGCATGGAGGACACCCAGGTTTCTTTATCTTGATTCTGCAGAGTTAGTAACATGTCATATGCTTTAAGTGGTAACCTATTCAGTGGCATTCTCAGAATGCGTAACCAATATTTCAGGCATTTAACATAAACATTTACAAAAAGTGGATATCGTCCAGTCTCACCATAAGCTAGTATATTTGAAGAATGTATTTTTATATTGAGAACCTTTTAAAGAAAAAGATGAACAGATTCAATTGGCTGAAGATTTGTTCTTATACCCCATATCTCAGCCCCATACGTCAGCATGGGCTGTATTTGGCCATCAAACAGTTTGAAAAATACTGCAGGAGACGAATTACCAACTGACCATAAAATACGAAATATTGCAATTACCCCTTTCTTTGCACGACTGGACAAATCCAAAAGAGAATGTGTATATGACAGACAGGTAAAAGGAATATACCTTAATATTTATACATATTTACTATCGAAAGTGTTTCATTTCCATATTTCCACCTTTCACGAATAGAAACATAACCACCATTTCTAAATATAACAACATTAGATTTCTCAAGGTTCACAATTAGTCCTAATCGCATGGACACATTCCACAAGGTATTTAGTTGAGTTTGTAATCCGTTTATGGTATCTGAAACTAGCACAACGTCGTCTGCAAGAGGAGGATTAAAATTTCTATGAAATCGGGGTTAAGTTGAACACCATGCTTTCCTGTTCGTGTAATTTCTTCAGCTAAATGATTAATAAAAAGAGAAAATAAAACAGGACTACATATTTCTCCTTGTTTAAGGCCACGAGGGCACATAAATGTTTCTGAAACATCTCCTCCTACTCTAACCCTAGCTTTTACAACATTATACATGCTCTTTATTGCATTGAACATTTTACCCCTTATCTCATTTTTCTTCAAAACAATCCAAAGCCTTTCCCGTATCACCGAATCGAACGCCTTCTTAAAATCTATGAAAGCAACATACAATTTCTTGCGTTTAACTAACTGCTTTTGAACTAACGCTGTTAAAGTAAAGATCTGATCAATAGTACTGTAATGTTTTCGAAAGCCGGCTTGGGTTTCATGAATTAATTCTTTTTGTTCTATCCAGTTTGAGAGTCTTTTATTTTAAAATAAAACTATAAATTTTACTACTTATATTCAGCAAAAATATACCTCTATAATTATCTGGGACAGCAGTATCACCTTTTTTTATGTAATGGTTGGATTAAAGACTCCATCCATACATCAGGTATGAACCAGACGTGAAAAGAAAATTGAAGTATTTAACAAGAAATTGTATTATTTGTGTTGACGGGTTTTTGAAAAATTCACCAATTATACCATCTGGTCCCGAAGCCTTACCCTTTTTTAGTGCTGTTATAGCTTCCAAAACTTCATCATTATTTATGTCTCGCTCAAGAATATCTATATTATCATCTTCTAAAGCTTCAATAATATCGTCATCAACCTATTCCCCACCATGGAAACCAACATCATCATTACTACCATAGCCATCAATGTCAAAGGAATCAATATCGTTACCATCAACAGGCAGTGAATTGAATACATTGTTGAAATGATTATACCACTCCTCTTTAGTAATTTCATTTGAAGCGGAAAATTTTGAAACATAAGACTTCACAGTAGCCCAGAAAACTTTCGGATCATTCATTTTTTCCTGTAGCATCAACAGCACCCTCTCCCTGTGTCCAGCTGCTTTATCTCTTAACAAGTATTTATATTGTTTTCTTTTCTCACAATATGCCAGTCTATCCGTGTCATCGTGTGTCCTATTAAAAACTCTCAACTTTCTCCTTAGAAATAATCTACTTTGTCTACATTCCAGATCGTACCAAACCTGCTTTTTGTCCCTACCTGTTGTTACAGTCTTCTTCATACACCGTCCAGCTATATATAAACCCTCATTAAACTTTGTCAAAGCGGCGTTAATATCATAATCAACGAGTTCAATTGCTTCATTGATGTGGTTTTTAACCTCATCAGAATCCAAACACAAATAAAAGTCTTGACTAAAATCTTCATTCCAAACATACTTAGAATAAGATTTACCTTTAGGCTGAACTCTTTCTGGAATCTCAGCAATAGCGGTAGTCAACAACTCCAAAACTACTGGCATATGTTTAGACTCAATTCTGCTCTGAACTTTCAGCGACGAACACAAGGACAAAAGGCTGCTCGACATCAAGAAATAATCAATAACACTACAACCAGATGAGGCCACATATGTAAAATTCCCATGTGCATCACCCACTACAGTTCCATTTAGTATTGAAAAACTAAACTGTTCACAGACATTAATGAGATATCTTCCAAAACTGTTCACGACATGATCCATAGAATGTCGACTAGAATGGCTTGAATTAACATGGGTCACAGAAGAGTTATCAAAAAAGTCATCAGGGATAATGTCATCATGAGGGTATTCGGTACCAGTCCTAGCATTAAAATCACCAAACAAAATAAATTGAACATCGCCAAGCAGTTCAAGAACATCCACAATACACTGTTCAATTAGTGCAACACCATTAGTTATCTCCGTATCTTTGTAGTATAATACACTGTTCAATTAGTGCAACACCGTTAGTTATCTCCGTATCTTTGTAGTATAATACACTGTTCAATTAGTGCAACACCATTAGTTATCTCCGTATCTTTGTAGTAAAATACACTGTTCAATTAGTGCAACACCATTAGCTATCTCCGTATCTTTGTAGTATAATACAGTGTTCAATTAGTGCAACACCATTAGTTATCTCCGTATCTTTGTAGTATAATACAGTGTTCAATTAGTGCAACACCATTAGTTATCTCCGTATCTTTGTAGTATAATACACTGTTCAATTAGTGCAACACCATTAGTTATCTCCGTATCTTTGTAGTATAATACACTGTTCAATTAGTGCAACACCGTTAGTTATCTCCGTATCTTTGTAGTATAATACAGTGTTCAATTAGTGCAACACCGTTAGTTATCTCCGTATCTTTGTAGTATGCCGAGTCAGTCGGAGGGAGATATGCACCCAATAAAACAATGTCAGAGTGTGAATTAAATAAACGTTTAGATAACTTCAAAATAACTACATTATCATATTCCATTTCTATACATTCAATATAAGCAGTTAGTTCCTTTCTGACTAATAGCACAACGCCGCCTGAGAGGCGGGCAGTGACAGAGTCAGTCAGTCTGACAGCCGGTGTAACATAGGCTTTATGTTGGGGAAAACACTGTGAAGAAAAGGTCTGAGAAAAAGTTTCCACCAGCAAAGCAAATTCCAAAATTTCCAATAAAAGATCGCATATCAGGTTCATAAATATGTGCCAGTCCCTCAATGTTATAAGTCAAAAAGTTAACCGTTCATTTTGAAAACTTTCTTGCTTGTGGTCGAAAACGTCATCATCCACATCATTTGCAATATCATGGTCATAATCAATAATGTCACTAACATCAGAAGAAAAATCACTATTATGATTCCTATTTTTGTCGTCACCAATAACATGACTGACATGATTGACTACACTGCTTTCAACAATAACATCACCCCAATCATGACTAATGACATTACCACCATCATAACTAACAACATGACTGAAATCACAACTATCATGACTAATTACATCACTGACATCAACACCATCACGACCAACAACATGACTGACATCACACATACCATGACTAACAACAACACTGGCATCCCCCTCATCATGACTAATGACGTCACCAACATCCCCACCCTCATGACCAATGAGAGAGAGAGAGAGAGGAGA